>VWZG01003988.1:375224-389360 GCA_013396735.1 Grallaria varia
AGGGAGGGAGGGAGGTGCTCGGCCCGCCCCGGCCCCGCCCCGGCCGCAGGCGGAACCCGCCGCGGGAGCGCCCCCGGGCCCCGCCGGCCCGCGTCCCCGCCGGTGTTCGCGGTGGTGCACAGCCCCCGGAGCCGTGAGGGGCCCGGCTGCGGGGGCAGCCCGGCGACAGATCCCCCTCCCTCCCCGTGGTCCGCACGGGCGACAAGGCGCAGGCTGCGGGTGGGCCGCCCCGTCCGCGGGGCTGCCGCTGCCCTCCGCGTTCTGACGGCGGTCCACCATCAAGTATGGGATTTTTAACTAGGAAATGCATAAAAAATGCCCCAAAGGCCTCTGTGGAAAAAAATATCAGCACCTGGAGTTAATAATTACCAATTCCAGGGCCTGATATTAAAGAGCTTTGTTTATCTGTAGTTTATTAAACAGCCCCTTCCTAGCCCGGACGAAAAGCAATTTCACAAAGAGGAAAACCTTTACTGAACCTAAGAGAGATTTTGGCAGCGCAGCCCCGTGTTCTCCGCAGCCACATTCACGTGCCTTCAGCTCAACCTCTGCCCCCACAGTCAAGGGAAAGCATCCATCTCCGAGGGATCCAGGGACACGGCTTCACCGGCCACAGCTCAACTCAAATTCTGTGTGCACATAAGCACCCTTTCACAATAAATTCATTGATTTCTATGATGTAGCTCAGCAAATAAATACTTGTCTAAACTGACCAGCAGTAGACCTGCGGCCCTGGACATCTCTGTTGGAAGGGGAAAGCCCAGCACAGAAGTGCCTTGGCAATTTGGTGGAAGCCAAGGTGTTGCAACACACCGCCTCGAGGCATTTGATTATGCACTACACTCCGAGCAAGTTTTGTTGAATGCACATGTATGTCAAGGCCACATAACTCACAGTATAATCCACCTGCATAGCA
Organism: Grallaria varia; assembly: GCA_013396735.1. Taxonomy (NCBI): domain Eukaryota; kingdom Metazoa; phylum Chordata; class Aves; order Passeriformes; family Formicariidae; genus Grallaria; species Grallaria varia. The sequence continues at coordinate 376,141 of VWZG01003988.1, forward strand.
CTGAGAACTTCACACCCCAAACACTGCATCAAGCTGAATCCAACAGAGTGCCATCTCATACATTTATATGATATCGAAGATACCTCTGACCACACAATACCACAAAAACTAACAAATTCAACAGCATGACAGGGTGAACCTGATATAAGGAAATTCAAAACACAAGTCACTATCATTTTCTAAATGCAAAATTCAGATGAGTTTGAAATCAAAGCCACTATTTTGCAATACAAGGAATTTGGTAACAATACAAGTTGAAGAATTTTTCTTTCCTTAAACAAGAGCACACACACACATACCCTCCAATGTCCTCAAATTCGTTGGTACTATGATAAACTACGGTGGGTTAAGAATAACCCTTTTACAACACTGTTGTTTCTTTACTAAAATGTAAAGAAGTTCTATGCAAGTACAACATCCTGAAAGACAAATTCAGGAAGTTTAAAGAATACAAGAAGTGAGAGAATCCTGATGAAAACATCATTAATTTCATCTCCGTTGCTTGATATACTTTTTGATTACTCTATTAATTTACTTCTTAATTCTACTTAGAAATCTCAAGCTGAGTCTTTCATGCCAATATCCCTTGTTAGGACAGAATCCCGAGAAATTTTTCAGTTTTCTATGTTGATGCTTCTGGTATGCTTTTTCCTACATATTCTTAAGATACACATAATAATTATATAGTTGTAATTTGTAACTGTTTTTCCTTAAACAATTTGCATAATAACTGAGGTTTATTTCCCTTTATAGGTATTCCTTCCTCATCTCTTTTTTTGCACCCACCATTTTCTTTTTCTTATACTTCATTCATCAGGGCCTCTTTTCATTCTGAGAAACCTTAACATTACTTCTGCTCTCTAAACATGAATAACCCCTCACAAGAAATCACAGTATATCTAGATTTCTCTTAAAAGAATCAAATGTCTTGTCTCATAATATAATCCACATTAAGTGGACACAAAGTGTCCAACACATTAAACTCTGCAATTCTAACAAACCCAGATACATGTACCATCACCTCATAAGAGGCTGCGCATAGCTCATAAGAGACTGCACAATACATGGAAAGAGGCCAAAAATATAAAAATGGTGGGGGCAGGGTGTAAGGAGAGACATGATTAGAGGAAGAAAAAGCTTTCAATTAAAGATTAAAGAAACAACAAAGAAAACCCAAGCCCTGCAAATCACTCTCTGTCAGGTCTGGAAGTTTAAAGTACACCTCTGAGACCTCAGCCCTACCAGCACTTAAATGCATGTTTCCAGTTAAAAATCATCTTCCCTCAAAACAATAAAGTAAGTTACAGTAAATCTTTAGAAATGCCATTTCTTCCCTCACAAAACAAGGGAAAAGACTTTGGGGTGACAAAAGAAGCAGGCTATGTTTTCTCAGCTCTCTGGCTGCAGTGGCATTTTTATCCAACAGAAGATAGAAGCATATGGGTAAAGAATTTAAAAGTATCTTAGCATTTGCATCCTGCTAGAAATTTTAAGTGTTAATGATCCCATAAAAAGAAGGAAACCAGTTATTTACCTGGGAAATCTTACTGTGAGTCTGGCAACCTTCTCCTACAGATGGCTGAGAAACACAATAAGGGACCGGAAGAACAAACTCAGCCCCCCAACAGAATGTTAAAGGGCAGTTATGTTGGCCGAGCCTGTGTTAGAACCACACTTACGGTATATCACATCCTTTACATACAGTTATAGGAAGCTCAGGAGCACGACCTCTCTCTCACAGATCGCATTTATAGCCTCACAGGCTATTCAAAATGTAACAGACCATCATGCAAGCAGACCACAGGCAGGTAAGTCCTAACCTGCCTGAAAGACGGCAAGTACATTCAGAGGGAAAGGATTAAAAAAATAAAAGTAGGGTCATACTCCAAAATTACTCAGCTAAAAAAGATGTAGATTGCATGTACATAAAGCAAATGAAATAATGAGGTTACATATTTTTCTCTCCAGTATTGCTTCATCCTCTTGCTTTCATAGACCAACACTCTTAGTTCATTAATGGAGGCTGTGTTCTTCGTATATGTGTATACAGCTCCTTGTACAAACAGGTCTCAGTGTCCAACTGGAACCTCTGTGTGCTCTAGCACTACAAATAAAAAAGGTTAATAGTAATTAGAAAAGACAAGGATTCCAGGGGGGAATGACAGATTCTTAATTAGGGCCCAGGGTGCCACAGTGGAATCCAATGAGACAAGTGGAAGGTAATGCACAGAGCAGCCACAGTTTAAACCACTTCTTTGTTGTTCAGGGACAGGTTCTGATTAAGATTTAATCTCTCAGGGAGCAGTTCTGGAAATCGTAGCTAGTTCAGTGAGGACACTTATGTGATGCACTGCAGCTACCAAGGAGCAGAGTACATTTTCCACCAACCAGAAAAGGTGGAGAACAATGTGATGGTACCTAGCTAAATGTTACACCCCCTTTGATCAGTTCAAATCTTTGGTTTTAATCTACAACAACAAATGAATAAAAAAGGGCAATGCAGAGACAGGCTGCATCAGGAAAAGGTATGACAGTGGCTGTCTTCAAAAAATTAAAAAGGCTACCATTAGTTCATTTGGACAGGGAAATTATATTAGGAAGATATGCAAAGAATGTGTAGAATAATGAGTTTAAAAGAAAAAGAAACAGTTCTTTGACTGAAATGAGTAAACATTAGAAATTAATAAAAAACAGAAGGCATCTTCAGCTATATGTATGGGAAATTAGCTGTTTACATGCTGAGCAATTAACAAAATGTGTCAAAGGAAGAGCGGTGTATGAGGTCTTAAATATAAACTGGAATCTACCAGGAGGACAATAGGAAGAGATAGAATCACAGCACGGTTACTACATATAAGTTAAATCAACCATTTATCTAGCACAACACATAATATGTACAACATGGTTTACTATGTGAGTGAGAAGTCTATCTCAGTTACTAGAAAGAAAAAAGGGAAGAGTTGTAGGGACTGGGTGGACAAGAGCATTGTCCTTTGCCACAGCTTGCTGGACTAGTCTTCCCTCATCCTGTTCGTCCTTCCTGGAGCTTTTTACACCAGATCTTCCCCACAGCATGAAACAGTTTTCTCTCCAGGTTTCAGAACACCTTGTATGCACAGAGCATTACCACACTCTAATCAGTAAAAATACTAACAAAAGGGTCCTATTGATCACATTCAGTCCCACAGCATCTGTGTTTTGCTTCCAGGCTCTTTGACTGATCAAGGGTAACTGATCTTCCAATGGAGCACAGTGATGAAGAGCCAAATACCTCCTGCACAAGTGCTGCAGGCTGGGGTTTGCCGCCAGGGTTCGTGTTCGGGGATAAAAATGAGATTAAAAACATCATGAGGAGGAAGCCAAGCCATTTTCCTACTAGCCTTTCTGGTGAAGCTACAACTGTCCAACAAATCCTGCAGGTTCCCTCCCTCCCCACCGCTCCCAGCTGTGTTACCTCCTGCTTGCACCTGCACACATGCTCAGCAGGGCCCATCCCTTGCAGCGTTTGGGTATCCTGCTCTGTCCCAGACCACCCACCCTCACAAATCATGCCCAGCAGGGATGGAAAAGAGTGGCTACATGAGAACATCCCCTGCTTCTCATGGAAACATCTATTGCTAGGGACCAGTGACAGGTGCAGCACTCCCTCCACAGTGAGTAAAGAGTTGGGCTGAGAGGACTTTCAGATGGAGCCCCATGCTCCCCCCAGGACAACAGGAGGCACAGCTGCACTTCAGAGGATCAAATCTTCCACATCCCTATGGAGCACTCTGCAGTTATGCCAAACCACGTCAAGAACTGCACATCGTGCTGGTAGCACATTATCAGGATGTTACAATTAAACTAAACACATGGATCAGGATTCTCATAAAGCCACAGTTCTGTTTTAAAATCAGGCATCTTGATAGAGCACCAGATCTTACCATGACCTGTTTCTGTGGTACTGAGCTCTTTAGGACTGACTTTTCCTAGCCTATAAAACCTGCTGCCCACAACCTTTCAATAATAATCCACGCAGCAGCCACTATAGGATAGGCACCTGCATTTTGGCTTGAGGGAACCCATGCTCTGAAAGCACAGCAGCAGGCAGTCAGATAGACAGTAAGAGCTAGATCCAGTAAAACACTGAAGCTCCTACAAGCCATGCACTAAGGTGCCCAAATTTTACATTCCCGGAATTCACTTCAGCTCTGCACACAATACAAAGATGGAAGGCTGGTGCCTTAAAATATGCCCTAAAATTCTTATATGCTGGGAAGGATACCCAGCTATGAAGTTAGCCAATACACATCAGAAGGTAAAAGCAAGAATGCGCCTATATTCTTGACCTCATCCAGGACTTCAACAAAATAAGCCTTCATCTACTTAAGTGTCCCAAACTCCAGAGATCTCCTGGACTTAGAAGAGTGCTTTAAGTATACTTTAGAAGAACTCCACAGTGCATCCTCTCTGAGATGTGGCAGCTGCCCATTTTTGATGAAATAATATAGCATAGAGGTCCCCAAACCTCTTGCCCTTGGACACCACTATTGGTGACAGCCACAGCAGCAGCTCTTAGATCCTACTGCCTAGCTCCAAAGGATCAGCACCGCTAACCCCACACCTGACACTCCTCTGCTGCACATCCTGCCTCCCCACACCAGTCCCTGTCCTACATCCCTCCATCTGTCCCACCTCAGGTCACACACCACCACTTTCAAAAGCAGCAACTCCAATCCCACATTTTAGCCCTACTCTTCTACCACACAACCTTACCCCACCACCTTTTCTTTACTGTCCAGTGGGCAACAGGAACTCCATGCTTCCTCAACTTCCACTTTGCTATGACATCTGAAACGAGAAGCACTTCTGGTTGACTAAAGACTCCTCCAGCTCTTCTGATTTCTTCCCCTGCACATGTTCAGAAATTCTTGTCTGCCTGACCAGCCTTCATTAACAGTGACCTACATTCAAACACATGGATGTTCTGCTTTAAATGCTTTAGTCCTTTATTGGAAATAGTCCTCAAAACCTAAGTTCAGCTAAGTTTGCAAAGGAAATGGTTAAAACACCAGATGGGTTTTGGGAGCCTTTATGTACTGGACCTTGGAGTCTAATGCAACAATTAGAGCCACTTTTTTTCTTTAATCTGCCCTGCAAAAATGATACCGTAAAACTGATACAGCTGTTTGAGCCCATCCTTTCAGATATGTATCTGTATTCAACAAGGTTCAGGAAAACAGTAGGTTCTTTGCAGTGCAAGTACAGTACTTTTGTCACTTCCCTTAAATTGCCATCAAAGTACACAGGTTCAAGCTGCTCAAGGGAAGGTTCCAGCTGGACATCAGGAGGAATTTCTTCCCAGAAGGGGTGATTAGACATAGGCATGGACTGCCCACGTAGGTGCTGGAGTCACCATCCCTGGAGGTGTTTAAGAAAAGATTGGACATTGCACGTATTGCCGTGGTCTAGTTGCTGTGGTATCCAGTCAAAACTTGGACTCGATAATCTCAGAGGTCTTTTCCAAACTAATTGATTCTGTGATTCTGTGAAAGTCTGACTCCCAGAAGGCAGGTATTCAACCAAGACCTAAGATAAAAACAAGTAAGTTAAGGGCACCAGGACAATCGGTATGGGACTTCTGTTTTCTCAAGTTTTCATTATATTTTTATATTTCACACAAAAAACCTATGTTAACACCGCTTTAAGAACTGAAAATGCCACACACATAAAACTTAAGAGACTGGCAGCTGCCTTTGCAAATGCAATTAGGATCCACTCACAGGCCCACCCTGTGACCTGAACTAGGCAGGAGTCCTACTGGAACACATGCACAGGAGTGTGCCTGAAGGATGTGATAAATACACATACGAGGGTCTAGTTCCACCTGCAGCTGCCATCTGCTCTCCCATGTTTCCTAAATACTGAGAAATAATATTCCTAATTCCCGTGGTTTTACTTATTTTCTTGCTATTTTAAAGAAAAAGAGGGAATCAGTTAGCATGTGACTGTCATCAACCCCATGCAGCATCATCAGGCTGCGGAGCTCCGGGGGTGCCAGCATTAGGTGTCCACAGGAAGATGTGTATTTCCCTGAAGTCAGTGAGTGGCAAAAGCCCACTGAAGTGCTGCTCCAAGTGTGGGCTTAGCAGGAACTGAACTAGAGAGATTCTCCTGTGAAGGGTGGCTGGTGGGGAGGGGTTTTGCACCCCTTCTCACATAAACCGTGCAGCATTTCCTGTGGAGTACTGCTGTTTTGATGCAGCACAAGCTCAGGCTTCAGGAGTCCAATCACTCAAGGTTTGTTTACACTGGGAGAGCTCTGCTGCTAGATATGCTGGCATCGCTCCTCCGTGTGGATGTAACATATGCCAGAGAGGGAATTCCTCTGCCAGTCTAACAGTACCACTTCTCCCAGTGACATTAACGAAGCCAGCAAAAGCACTTCTGTCAGCACAGCTGCACCAGTAGAGGGGGTATATGATTTTTACTGCTTTTCCCCCACCTCTCTCTCTGTGAAAATATTCCACAGGACTACCAAAGTCCTACAGTGGGGATTCTCTCCTGGGCAAGCTGCCAACATCATCCAACAGTACTCACTGCCGAGCGGGAAAACAGAGATCTGAATGAAACGCTCTTAGACACGAGCGGTGTTTTGCAGGCCAGGAGGGGTTAGGGGCCCCTGCCCACCGGGTCCCATAGATCCATGATGAAGAATAGCACGATGAAAATTCTTGCAGATGAAGCTGGCCATCCCTCCTCAACTCCTCACCACGATAACAGTGGTGAGGTTGCCCAGAGAAGCAGGGGATGCCCCATCCCTGGAAACATTCAAGGCCAGGCTGGAAGGGGCTTTGAGCAGCCTGGTCTAGTGGAAGGTGTCCCTGCCCACAGCAGGGATATTGGAGCTAGATAATCTTTAAGATCCCTTCCAACTCAAACCATTCTATGACTCTGTGACTCTGGTGGGGGGTGATGGCGGCAACCACATCATGCTGAGAGATGTGGAGAGAAAATGGCTTTGTTCTATGTAGCAAAGTGAGGGAGAGCACAGGAGTGTCACACTGGCTGAGGATCAGGAAGCAAAGCTCAGCCAGCCAAAGTGCAAGACTGACACTGCTTCCATGCTGCCAGATCACAGGATTTTTGCAAGCCCTGTCACGCTTGAAATGCTTTAAGCTCTTCAAATCACAGACACTGTAACAACTAATTACAATTGTTATTTAAGAATTATGTATATTGACTTCCCCTCAGCGGTTCAAAGTCAGATTTTAAGAATATATATGTATATTATATATATAAATTTATACATACATTTACATAGATATATAATTCGAAAATTTCAATTTTGAAGACAGACGTCCAGTTTTTCTAATTACAGTCTTACACTTTTTCAGCTGAATGATGTGGTGTCCTCAGCCACTAGGATGAGGTAGTAAACAGATGAGAGCATGCAGATGGCATCCCCATAGTCCTTTTCTCCACACAGAAGCAGTATTTGGAGGATGGCCTGGGTACAAGTAGGCACCTGAGGGCTAAAGAATCACCTTTTCTGCAGTCCATATTATACAGAGACATAGAAAGAACGTGTCGAGAAACTGTGGAGAGGACATTAGTGACTAAGACCAGCAAACCTATATTATTTTTCTGTATTTTCTCACAAAAACAATTTAATCACCAACAGTTTGAGTAATTGCTCCTTCTTTTCTTACGTACTGACAGGATCCAATTTTCAAGGAAAAAGATAGCAAATACAGATACAAGTCCTCTGCGTCTTCAATGCACACAGGTGGACCATATTTCTCTGGACAATATGCCAGTCACCAGAATTACAGAGCCAACACACAGACAGGAAAAGCATAGGCATTGTCCTTCAGAACACTCATGCATCCCTTCCCTCACAAGGCAGTAAGTATAACATGGTAAATGACAACTCCATAACAGGACCAAACCATCCTAAGAAGCTCCGATCAACACTCAGGAGAACAGCATGTATTCATGAAAAAGGCACTCTAACAACTCTGTTTGGGACAACTTTCCCCTGGAGCTTGGCTTGCCCTTGCAGTGCTTCCACCCTGGAGCAATAGCCTTCATACGCACACTGGCGTTCCCAAGCATGCAGCCATGGCAGGCACAGCTGTCTGGCATGGATTATTCTTGCCAGAAGCACAATAATCTCCTTGGGAGGACTACTGCTGAGGGGAGAGAACATATGCACATTAAAATGCGGATTTTGCTTCCTGCCTCCCAGGTCTAGTCTTGTGATGACCTTCTGCTGCTGCAGCCATACAAGTACCCACAATACCTTTCCAACAGATTGCAGTGAGCAAATGCAGGACAGCCTTTCTGTTCAGCCAGGAAGACCCCAATAGCCTCATCTTTGAACTTCCAAAATGTAGGTTGCTCAGGGTCAACTAGCACCTGGAAATTTCTACCTTAGGAGTTACATCTGCACCACTGGTGGGATGTTCACCATGGTTCCCAAACTCTGCCTGGGCTCCACAGTCTGCTCACAGCCAGCACTGCACCCTCTGCAAAGGTACTGGGCTATAAAAATCATCACTCATTATTAACTCTGCCTCCAAAACACCTTCCCTTTCTTCTTCCTTTGCAGAGCTTGAAATACCACATTCAGGTCACACCTTGTCACAACAGAGAGAAGTACTTAGCCCTGATACATCTCTGTGAAATCAGAGACAAGTGAACACAAATCTCCCTTTGCCTGAGCCGTAGGCGCACACCCTCATCGAGAGGACAAGGCTGGCGAGATGGCTGCTGCACATAGAAGCCCAAACCCTCCCTTTGGAGACTGACTCTCAGTGCTTGCGCTCATACACAGCAATTCATTTGCTTTGTGAATCACAAGGAGTTAATTTATTCGTAAATTGCAATTCAGAGCGCCTCATTTAGTCAAAGACCTCTACCATTAGAAAGAGAATCACATGGATATACAAGGTACTTGTAAAAAGATCTTAGTCTTTGCTGCCATCAGTCCTGATACCATCCCAATTAATAACCAAATTAATGTCAACACCAGTACACAATCCTCCACAGGGAGAAGTAATGATGTTTCCTTCCAGCCATACACCAAGTCTCCTCCAGCAAGAGAGCGAGCTGTGTCTGCTTTCCCGAGGCCAGCCCCACGCTGTCCGTCTCCCACCTCGGCAATGCGGGAGCAGCCAGAGGAAGCGGCTGTGTTTTGGATCAGCCTCCCACGCACGGCAGAGCAGCTTCTGGGTTGTTCAAGCCTACGCTCGGTGCAAGGGGGCTGGGGACGGTCTGTTCGACAGAGGGGAGCCAGGGCACGCGAGACCCAGCCGGGCACCCGGCACGCTCCGCCATTCCCTGGCTTCAAAGCCCCGAACCAGCTGCNAATGGCTGTTGCATCGCATCCCCTGATGCATCTCCCTATTTCCCCAAACAGAACAAAGCTGTCCTCAAAACGATGCTTTCTTTCAAACAGCTGACAAAAAATAAAAGTACAAACAAAACTTAATGGAGCGCGAAGCCTCATATGACAAGGAAAATTCCCGCTCCAGTTCTGATCTCTGTTTACAACGTTGAAAGTGGGTCAAACTGGTCTGTGATGGAGGAATCTGTTTGGAAAATGATCTCTGTGAGGAAAAGCATCTAAGCGGCAGACAACTGCACTGCAATGCTTCCACAGGGATCCTTTCTCCTGCCATCAAAGTAACTCAATTTCACCACACAGGGCTTAAATCCTGTAACTTGAATTTATGGCTTTTCATTCAAATACTTGAATTCAGCAATTCTCTATCTTTTAGAGCACAGCAACTAACCAAGGTGTCTCAGTACAGATCTCCATGCTTTAAAAAACTAAGGCATGGCTGAGTTTGGACAGGGTGGGGGAAGCTGCTGTGGGTTTTGTAGATTTTGTGGTTTTTGGTTTTTTTTAATAATTGCTCTCACTTCTGTTCCTTTTCTGTGTTCAGGGTAAGGCTATTGAGCAGTTCCATCACACTGCCTAACCCAACTATTTTGTTTTACCCTATCATGGGCTCTCTCAAAATGCAAAGAAATTATAATGGCATTATAAGGGAGCCCAAAAATAAGAAACAGTCTGTCATAACATTACTTTCCAAGGTATTTTTATTTGGACTTCTTGAAATCTGGTGAATTTAATATCTGTTCTTTGCTGTTGTTCAAGATAGAAGATGACTGCAGTGTAAAAAAATTCAGCCAAAACTTCCTGGCAAGAAGCTCTGTAGTTGTTCTGTATATGGATGGTATACAAATACATAGCAATCTAAAGAAGAACATACTATCCAGGCTTGAAACCCCCTAATTTGTTTTTATCAGCTCAAGAAAATTCTGTTCTTTGACCTTCAAGTACTTGATTCCTTTTATGGTCACACAATCTTTATTAAAAATCTTCTACTAATTACTCTCAGGGTACTCAGAGGCTTTAAAAAGCACAAAATGACAAAAAATGTATTATTGCATTCCTGCACATATTGAATCATCTTTCTAAATTGTTTTTGAAAAAAAAAAAAGCATTTATAGCATTTTCTAGACAACATCTTAAAAAAAACCCCAAATTTATAAACGTTCATATTTAAAAGTTGTATTGTTTTATGTTCTTCATGGTTTTAGTTACTATTTTGTATTTACAGAAAAATGAGCTCTGTGAGTCTTCAAAGTGTCTGCTAATGTCAGATATTTATAGAAAGTTATGTTCTCAAATGATTTTAAGAACTGAAACAGTCGACATCTGTGGGACAAACCTTCTATCTTTTAGACTTCAAAAATGTCCAGTTTGAACTGGAGAATTTCAGGGCAAATAAGGAATAAAAGGGTTCATATTTTAAATGCACGTAATATCAAAAAAAGTAACATAATGAACAACAGTAGCAAAAAAGACTTGGAAAAAATAACATGACACAGGAAAAGATGTAAATGTTTTATGTTTTTATTAGCAAACAAAAAAAAAGAATAAAGTATCATGAAAATAGCTCAGACATAACGGTAGATGGAGCATGAAAAAGGTATGTGGTACATACTCTGAGTCTACAGACAAAGAATATTCACAAAGTTAGATGGAAAAATGAGTTCGTGAGTCTCTCAGATGCATCTAAGAACTAGAAAGTGCAATGTGAATGGCCCAAAAAATAAGTACAGTTTTCCTCACAGAAACAGAGAGCTCCTTAAAAAAAATTTTTAAAAGGATTATTTCTCCCAGACTTACAACTAAGTCAAAGCCAGAGGAGACCCCTGCGTCAGCAGGGACCTCCAGGGCAGCTGCCTGTCCCAGCACCCTGCTCCGGGAGGTGGGAGGCTGCGAGGCGCCAGCGTTCCTCCCGCTCTGGCTGCCATCCCAGCCTGCACACCACCCGCTGCAAACCCCGTGCTGCCGCACCACAAGCTCCATCATTAAGTCCCACTGATTTTTCCTTGCAAGCCAGGCTGGTGTCGGGGTTGGCTGTGTGGAGCTGTGCCCCTCTGCAAACCCTCCCCTGGGTGTGGATGCTGGGAAGGGATCCCTGCCCAAACAGGACAGGTGTTCGCTCCTCTGAGCTGTCCCCAATCATACTGTATACAGAAAAGCACTTTCGGTTGGTAAACGCTGTTCTAACACTTAATTATGTTGTGCTTCTTTGTTTACTTTGTTGTTCAGTAGAGTCTGTTTCCCAAACTGAGTTCAGGACCCCATTTTACTAGACTTGACACCTACACAAGTGGAAAGACCTTTTCTGCCTCAAAGCTCAGAGCCCAAAGTCCAAGAGGTACTCAGAGAGTCTGCCTAACGCAGCACGGTGGGACAAGCTGCCAAAACCCTCCTTGGGCTTGGTGCCAGCAGGCAAAAGGACCAGGGGGCAAGGAGGCACAGGCAGAGCATGCCTAAGCTAGTGGATAGCCAGGTGGAGGATCCTCACACTGAGGGGGTTCCTGACCTCAGCCCCGTGTCACATGTGTCACCCTGCATGGCAGAGCAGGACATTTAGCTGCTCTGGAGCCACAGCTCTCAGCCCAGTGTACTGGAGAGCTGTTTGCACTTCACGTACCACCTCTGCAAGGTCCCAGCAGGCACATCCTCCTCTTCTGCCCTCTTGCCACTTTGGTGGCAGGGAAAGCTGGCAGTGGTGGCAGCAATGCCTTCAGCTGTCCCAGCAAGCTCTGCTGACCACCATGGTGGCTCACAGTGACACACTGCCCCCACGCTCATCACTTCCACCACCCACCAAGAACACTGCCAGCTCCCATAGGGTTTCCATATCCCCATGCCACCTTTTAATTTGCTTGTGAATTTAGGGGGCAGGAATTACCTACCACATCCTGTAGAATGGGATCCAGTCCAGAGCCAGGATCTCCATATGACAATGCAACACAAAACAAACAGTAAGAATCCCAGACAGTGGTAAACTGAAGAACCAAAGGGAGACAGCACAGTCCAGTATCCTACAGAGCTCAAGGCACTGCTTTCAACTTTGTGGGTCTGCGGAGTACTTGAAACAGAACCACAAAAGGCAATCAAAGGTGAAAAATATGGTGTTATTTTCAAGCAAGGAGTTATCCCATCACCATAGCAGATGACCTTCATCAGTTTTCTCTTCACCACCTCCAACTGGGTCACAAGGAAAGTTTTGACAATATTTGGGTCTCTGTGCACTATGTTACTGAACATCAGGTGAGAAAACGGCACCGTCCCAAGTCTTGAGGAACAAATCAAAACCCTCCCCTATAGCTAAGCTAGACAGGAATTACGTACGCACACAGAGCACATAAAAGTTACCTGACAGAGTACATTTTCTTCAAACACAACACAGAATAGAGTTGTAACGCATCATTTCAACCCGAAAAAAAACATTATGAGTTTTTTTTCCCACAGGCTACCAAACAGTAAAAGACCCAAATACTGCCTTCAAGAAAACTAAGCACCAAACGCTAAAATGTCCTTCAGAGGCTGGAAGGGATGAGCTGAATCACCTCCCCAGCGAGGTGAGGCGCCGGCTATTCGAGCAGTTGCGTAGCCAACTTTACAGCCGGCTCGCGGCACGCCGGGAGGGCTCCGCGACCCACCCCCAAAATAAAAGCATCCCCCGTGCACACCCCGGACTTGGGTTCGGGCAGGACAGCGGTCCTTTCCGTGCAGCACTTGCCGAACCGTGGCCCTCAAGGGGAAAGCGCCTGCAGCCAGGGGCTCCTCCATTCGCTCTGCCCCGGCCCTCCCGCGGCGCTGACCCCCCCGCTCGGCCCCAGCGCCCCCTCCCCGGGCCGGGGTC
>VWZG01003988.1:389647-419046 GCA_013396735.1 Grallaria varia
GCACGGCCGCGCTCCGCGGGGCCCCAGCTCCGCTCCGCGCAGCCCCGGGGCAGGCACGGCCGCCCCCTGCCGGGCTCTCGTACCTCCGCGGGCGCGCAGCGGGGCGCGGGGCGCGGAGTGGCAGCCGGCGGGCACCAGGAACGGCGGGGGGAAGGTGGGGGGGGCCGCGGGCCCCCCTNGGCCCCTCATTTCCTCCCCGGACGGGGGACAAACCCCCAGAAGCCTTTAGCGCCAAGCTCGGGGAGGCTGATTGCGGAACATCTGCCTCTGGGAGCACCAGCAGCGAGTCCCGGCCCGGCGGGTCGCATTAACTCGGGTTTTGCCTTTGGCCGTCGTTCCCCTGCGCAAGGAAAGCCGCTCGGGAGCCTCGGCGCAGTGGCGGGGTCGCCCCGGTGTGCGCCATCCCCGCCCTGCGCCTCCCGGGATGCTCCATCCTCAGTGCGCCTCCCGCCAGCGGCCGCGTCTGCGGCGCCGGCTGGAAAGCCAAACGTAAAAATACTCGGGACTATGAAGGCTAACCAGAAACTGAGCGGTGAAAGCACTGCTGTCCTTTTTATTCTAACGAAACCCATTCCGCAAGGCTTTGCTTGGACAGGTCTCTACGAGCAATCAGTATTTTTCGTTAAGACCTGGCATGGGCTCCCCAGGGCCCCTCTGTTGCCGTCAGCGTCCCTGATGCAGCACACAATGCTGGAGAGGTGATGCCGCCTCTGCCCGTGCTCTATCCCCTTCCCTCACGCCCCACCTGACCACCTCAGGGGACAAAACTGCCTTCAAGGCAGTGTTTGAGGAGGTATTGCCAGCCCCAAACTAACCTCTGCCATTCTGTTCCCAGCCTGGCTTGCTGCATCCGCCACCATCACAGCTCCTGAGCAGCACCTCTGGTAGGCACTTCTTACCCAGAGTCCCGTCCCAAACCACAGGCCAGCCTAGAAAGGCATAGGTGCATTTGGACCTGAGACAAAATAGTCTGACTCCAACATTCAGTCTCCTAATCCATAATAGATGCAGATTTTCTTAAACTCTGACACCTGAGGTGTGATACCTCTTTCAAAATCTGTCTTTCTTTTTGTCCCTTCTTCATTCCAGGGGTCAGCACCAGAATGGCCTCTGCCAGTGTTGATGCCCACCCAGACTGGAGCAGGGTTGGATAGACAAGCTCAATGCACACAGCAATGGTCAGAAAGCATTTATTATCTCGCCATCCCCAGCAGGGGTTTCCCAATAGTTTCCTGAGCAAGGTAAGCAGCAAGTGATGAGATGCCTGGCACCACTGAGCGACGGCCCATGACAGACAACAATGGACATGAGTTTATGAAGCTTTTTATGTGAGAGAGCACATGAGCACTTAGTGTGATGACTACATGAATAGTCGGAAAAGCACATGGCTGATTGCAGTAGAGAGCATGATACACAACACGTTTTGGGGAAATCCAGCCAAAGACAATGTAAGTAACAATATATTACAATGCAGAATAGTGATCTCAACAAAGCATAAAAGGTTTCATTATAAGCAATATCTAGGTTATCACTGCACTGACCTCCATTACCTGTCTCCTCGCCATTCTTCTGCACTTAACCATTCACCCATCTATATATATTTTGAGCGACAGCTTCCTATCCCATATTTGGTTATCTGTGAAGAACACAAACATGGCAATTCTTTGCCATTGGAAAGCTGTGTGGATAGCCTGCCTGAAGACCTCCGAAAGAAGTTTGCTGCGGGTAGGGTAACCATTTCCAAATCTTTAAAGGAAAAAAATGGAAGTGCCCAAAAGTATTAGGAGCATGCCACTCCCTTCCCAGCTACCTTCCTTGTCAGACTTTCTCCTACAAGGTTTTTGCTGCAAACCTCCTGAACTCTCTGCATAGCTCCCTTGTTTCATTCTTTCCTCCTGTGTGCCCCAGTACTGTCCATTTATACTGCAGTCTTGTAGGACAGACAGATATTTTGCATCTGTGCCATCCAGCAAGTGGAACCCATGCCATGGGGAAAGTTTTAAAGTAGCATAAACAACGAAACAAATAATTATTGCAAATCTGCACTCCTTCTTTGTTTCACAATCAAAGATGTTCTGACTCTCTTCTGCCCTGACCTTAGTCCCACTTTTGCTTCTAAATTATAAACTGATGACATCCTTATTCAAGCATCCATTTTGACAGTTTTTAAATAATCTAAACTCTTTCTGAAGGCATTAAGAGAGACGATTTTAACCTTCTTTTCCTGCAAAACATTTTACATATACGCAAAGCTGAAAAAGTAATTTTAGTAATGACACTCATAAACAAAGGATAGATATGGAGCATGTATGTAGGTTCAGGTAATTTCCAGGTCTTAAATCTCTTTACACAAGCAAAGAGATTTTTACATTTTGGTTTGTTCTTTTTTTTTTTTTTTCCCCCAGTTTAGTATATCTGGATCCTTTTTTGAACAAGAGAGAAAGCAATATTCTGTGAAATATGTCAGCCAGCTTTGGGAGTGATCTAGTAGATTTAACAGCACATCATTTTCTGTAAATAAACAGTTGACAATTTATTTGGCTTTTTTAAAGCTTTTTTCATATTCTTATGAGGAGTTACTAAGGAAACCAGGTAGACACAAGGTAGAAGGTAAATTTCTGCCATGGATTTAACGAGTGATTGAAAGACAAAGCAGCAGAAATAAATTGCCAGTTTTCAATTCAACCAAAAAGTTACCAGTACAGATATGTCCTCCATTCTGAGTTATGAATTAACTGAAAGTCTCCAAAAGACTTTTATAGTCTTTTATATATAGTATAAATTATACTTCTGTGAGTTTTGTTCAGTCTTGTACCCCAAGCAACAGGTTTTGAAGGAGGGAGAGCAGGAGAGGAAGGAAAGAACAGATAGAGAAGGCTGCTGCTTCATTTTGGACTTTCATTTACCATTTTTTCATTTTCAGCTCTTAATACCTTGTCTGCCTGCCCCAAGGGCAGCAATGAGATGCTTTGGCCAGATACACAACTCTGTTTTCCCTGTGCCAAGCCAAGGTCAGGATTTCAATGAGGAGGCAACTAATTAATTATCAGTCCGGTTTGAACAGAAATGGCCCTGACAGTCTGTAATTAGCTATATAGGGGTTATGCTGGATCAATTGCTGTGCTGGGGTTCCCATTCTATACATAATTATCTCTGTAGTTTCAGCCTAGGGAGGTTTACATCTCTCTGTAGTAAAAAATCTCACCCCAACAAAGCACACTTCTGTGTTAAACTCAGAGATGTATTTTAATGTCTAGTTTAACCGACTTTTCAAAAGTATCTTGAGGCTTGTAGGAGAGCTAGTCTTTTGCAGTTCTTGAAACCAGTTATCACTAGCTCTCTTTGCTGTTGATGAACTACCTGTCAGCTGAAGGTGTCAGTTCAAGCCCATATGCCAAAGATTGTGTTGGTGAGCTCAGGAAGGCAGGTCAATTGTACTGGCACACGTTTCAATGGAGAGAAAAAGCACAACAGAGAACCAACTATTTAATTATCTTCCAAGCTGCAAAGTACTTTAATAGGCAGATGCAAAGTTTCTGGTCCTGAGAGGCCTGTAAATTAAGCTTAAATAAATGAGGACTATACAGAGTGCAGCAAAAGTTCTGGCACAGAATCACAAATATGGGACTCTCAGAGCAGGTGTTTGACCAAGGGTGAGAGCAGCATGATGCTCAGGGCTGCAGCGCTCGACTCCAGGGCTGTGTGATGAGTGTCCAAGCAGGCTTGGGACTCTCAAAGAAAGCGGGATTACAGTATGCAGTGTGCTGAATGCACCAATGTTCAAGCTGTCCCCTCCCACCCAACCNGCTTCTAAAACTCTTTCTTCATGGAGGCTGGCTGCACCTGTTGTGGAATTTATGGGAAAACAGGGCCGCTGAGCATTGTTAGAGCTTTTAGCTGGGAGAGAGATGCCCCAGAGCTCAACTCCCTGATCCTTTTCCCCTGATTACAGATCTCAAATCTCTCAAGCCACTATTTCACTTGCTCTACTACCTCTCATGCAAGTGCCTTTAGGGTCTATTCAAAGGCAGAAATATTGTCACCACGTCACTATTTTAAATCAATGCAGCCTATTGAAACCACACTCTGATTGAGTTCAGAGGCCAGGCTGCTGCCAAATCCTTAGCTATCTTAGTCCTAGCAGTCAAAATTTTTGCTAACATATGCTTGATTTGATGAGGCAACTAAGACAATTCTGTGTTACAAGCTTTATTGAAGTCGCCAGTACTTTTGTAGGTTTTACCCTGGCTATGATCTTTCGATGGAAATATACAGAGTCCTTTGGCAAGTCTGTGGTAGCCCAAAATGTGGCTCTGCTTCTGTGCTCCTGAGCGCATCAATTCAAGAGCTACGCTGCCTTTGTCTTCTAAGTGCAGTTCAGGATAATGGCATTGATCTGCTACATACTTTACACTTTCAGAAACCAACAATAAATGTCTCTGCTTTAGGCAGAGATGAATATAATACAAAAGTCCTTGCCACAAAGGGCTTAGTCTAAGTCACTGATGATAGAAGATGAAGGATAGACCTGAGAAATAAAGAAATTAAGCAGGACAACAGAGAGCAGCACAGTCCCACATAGACTCTCTTAACGGAAAGAAATCTATTTTAATAGTGTTTCAAAAGTTTTATTAACACCTCATAGGGAATGAGAAAGAAATGAAGGACAAGAATACAAAAAATTCAAAATGGCTAAAATGGATGAAAATGTTTTGAATTTAAACAAACAAAAAAAGGAGCTGAGATTTTCATATTTTTTTCTAATACATGCATACTGAATGAACAGCATTTGCCAAATTTTGCCATATATTTTGTTAGCATGAGATGGAGTAAGTGCTTTTTTAACATTGCAGGCTGGGCAGAAGCAAATCAGTGGTTCCCCTGGGAAAGGTCTTGGGGGAGGGGAGTTGGCAGTGGGCTCTACCATTTCAGGCCAGACGCAGAGAAAGCTGTGTCCTGCAAGCTGAATTATCAGATGCAGATCCCCAGCTGGTGGAAGTTGTCACAGCTCCCTTAAAGCTGATGAATCAATGACATTTTTAAACACCGAGCTCTAAAATTTGCAAAGAGATCTAATCACAGAGGACTGACATGAACAACCCTAGAAAAGGCAAATTGGATTTTAAGATGTATCTGATGAAGAATTTTGGGCAAAGTAAAGGTAAGAAAGAGTCTTACAGAATCATTAGCAAAAATGCTTTTGGAATATAGCATAGAGACTTGGACACTCATGTTCAGGAAAAACTAAATTGCACTGAAACAGAGTTGTTAGAAAACTGACAGTGGTCTTATGGGAGCTCAGCTTGTTTGCCCTGGTGAAACAAAGCCTGTGAAAGGGCACAGGATGGCTGTCTATAAATACATCAGTGGGTAAATATCACAGGGAGGCACACAGCTATCTAAGCTTCAGGACAATGCTAGCACAAGAGCAAATGAATAAATTTATGCTGGAAATCAGAAAAATATATTTGATTCTTCTAGCCATAAAATTCTTCAATACTTACAAGAAATAGTGGGGCAAATAACCCAACTATTTTTAGAGGGGAGTATAATGAATGGGTTAACGTGATTCTATGACTTGACTGCAGTAGCAGGGACTGGACATCACCCAGGCTCCATTCTTCAGCAGACTTTGCGTTGTGCCTACCAGAATCAAAGTGGGCCAAGCATTCATCATGATGGATAAGGTTTAGTGAGAGAAGTCAAATAAGCAGAACCACAGTCAAAGCCAATCTCTCACTCTGAGTGAATGCTAATGATACTCGTTCATGGCTGCTTGGAAAATATGCTTAATAAACTAGGTTAATTGAAGAAAATTCTCCTCTTTCTGATGTAGGTTCATAGGGTTGAAAGCTACACATAGTGACCCTTGGATGTCTTTTGTAGAGTCCTTTCCTATTCAAATTTTTCAATCCTGTAAAAGTTTTCTATAGATCTATGCCTCTTTTTTTTAAAACATACAGGGATTAGGAAAGCAAAGTAGCATTCTGCTAGTGGTGTCAGTAGCCCACTTTACTCCAAAGTCCTTGGCAGCAGACAGACAGTTTTGAAGACACTTCAGAAGTACAGCAAGGGTGGAAGGGCAGGGAGATGAGAGAAGGGAACATGGAGATGATAGAAGCTCTTGGTCAATGCATTGAGCAGGAACAATAAAATGTACAGGTCTCCCATCAGTGTGTTTATTATAAAATTTCCACACTTTGCTCAGGTAAAGAGGAATAGGATTGAATTTGATGGGATTGTTTAGTTGGTGAGGTTTGCAAGAGGATTCTCATTCACAGTTGTGTGAGTGGTCAACATACTGGGTATGTTTGATAAAACTGTAAAACTGGATTAGTCTCCATTCACTGGGGAAATTGTTGTCTCCCTGTAGCACAGCGTCACCATCTGCTGGGTCACCCTTGCTATTTTTTGGGTGCGGAGGTTGCACTTGCTGGCATTGATATCAGGGCATGCCCAGGGGAGGGTTTTGGGAGCCTGCTCCCCTTGGCACCTGGCCAGAGCCCCAGCCTGGCACATAGCAAGGCTCAGGGTAACATCTATCCGCTCGATAATGCTTTAAGTGCTCTCCGAACTATTTTTGCAGCAGATCACGTGAGCTGATGAAGCTTTTATTTTTAGTCCTACTGTATGATTTGTTGACTATGGCTGTTTCCTATGCAGTAGGTACTGAAGTGCCAAGGCACTAGAAGCCTTCTAATGATCCATCAATAAAGGTTACAGTCAATAAATGTTACAGTCAATAAATGTCACCAGTCTGCCGTACAGTTAGCATCTGTACCCTTCCAGCCCCTATTTCTATTATATTCATTTAGGTTATAGACCTTTGTATCATCACTGGTTCACTTCAGATTTATTTCTGACACTCTCAATCAGCAGTAAGATGTTCTCTCAATGCTCCTTTTGAAAGAAACCAAATACTAAACAAACTCTTCTAGCATAAGCCCTACTAAAGGCTTACCTAGCTTATTGGAGTCTCACCCCCCTACATTACAGGGTTTGCAGGGGTGCTGTCACCAGGTCCCAAGGGTGGAGGGCCAGTTGTGGAAGCTGCTCCCTGTCCTCTCAGACAGAACACACAGAGAAATCCTATGCTTCATCCCAGAATCTCTGAGCGCCTCTAGCTACCTTCTTTTTTAGCTGATTAGAACTGCAGCCACCCAACAGAGATGGATTATGGTGATGGTTATCTGGGTCAGCCATCTGCTTTGTTCTCTTCAAGCTCCCAGTGTTTAAGGACACCATTCTTTTGTATTTTTCCTTGGCTTTTGTAGTGCTGTTGGCAGTGATTATAACTTTCAGTGCTCTTAATTTTAGCTGAATAAAACTATTAAGTATGCTTTGATAAATTAGTGGTCACTTGACAAGGAGCTTACCAAACAAAGTCTTCCAGAGGCCTTGAATCCTAAAAATCTACAATGTTATAAAAGCCAATATGCGTATACAGAGTCACGTCACAGCTGATTAGAAAGGAGGAATAAGTGTCACTGACATGCTAGAGTTCTCAAGCTCAGATGACATCATCATTTAGCAAACAAACTCTCTGTAAGGTCTGACCTCATATGCCATATTCTCCCATGCCATATTCTCTTGACAATCTGTCATATTTGAATTGTAACAGGTTCCCTATGGAAGTGGTGGAGTCGCCATCCCTTCAAGTGTTCAAAAAAGTAGACATAGCACTTCATTATATGGTTTAGTGGATGTGATGGTATTCAATTCAAGGTTGGACTTGATGATCTTGAAGATCTTTTCCAACCTAATGATTCTAGGATTCTAGGCATAATCCTACTGAAGTAATTACCCCATATAAAAATGCCCCTTATAAGAAGAACATCAGGCTTTCACTACTTGGTGGTCTTGTGTTAAACCTCATGTTTCCAACAAAGTAATAGGATATCCCTGCTATTAAACACAGAATCCAGACTATAAACAATTGAAAGAATCCTGTGCTGAAGATTCTCTGAAATTTTTGTCTCCTTTTCTTCGTCCATGTGTTCTGTGCTCCCGATGGAGAGTTTCTGTATTCATGTAAAGTCTATTTCAAAGACAGCTCTGGAGCCATTGCTGCCGCATCTTTCAGCCATTTTCCAGAAGGCATGTTCCACCTGCTTATCAGATATAGCTACAGAAAGGAGCAACACTGCATAGGTAAGACAATTTTTTTTTTTTTTTTAAATTAAGCCAAGTAATTTTTTCAGTGTTTACCTTGAATTTTCTAGGGCACCTTCAAAGCACTGCACATCTCTATATTTTCAGCATGTTACAAGTGATGATTTGATGTGATGGTATTTATAAGCCTGTATTAGATTAATCAGTAATCAATATAATGGATTGACTCTATACCTAGTTATCTTTCAATCTGGAGAGTGTTCAGCCCCATCTTTATTAAGAATCCCCATCTGATCAGTGAAACAGACCATGATAAAAGCTGTGTAAGAAAGCTTCCTTCTTTACTAATTGGAGTGGACTTGGAAACCAGAGGCTTTCCTGGGAGCATTGCCTATTTTCCTCGTAATTATTTGTATATTCAGTTCAACAACAAAACAAGTCTATAATTGTCGAGTTGAGAAATGAAAAGCTTCTTATCATGTATGTCAGTCAGAAGAAAATGTGCAATCACTGCATCAATACCAAATAGTACTAAATCTGTAATACCTGCACTAATTTAGGATTAGGAAGTGTATTAAACAATAACTGAAGAAGCAAAGGATGTTAAGGGAAGGAAATTTGCTGGAGACATTGTTTAATGTATCCTTGTTAGTGCAAGGAAGAATTTTTCCACTGCTCAACATGTAAATTACATTCACTGTCTAATTGCACCAATTGAGGCAATCTAAGGTAGTTTAACATTCAGAAATGTTTTGTAACTAATTTGTATTTGATGTGTAACTCACAACAGTATTGACATCATCTTAAAATTTAATAATATGGGTGGAGTCCAACCTAAATGTGAGCCTCCGGCTTTGATTTCTGACATAAATAATGTACACAGAGATGCTCAAATGCTGCTTGGCTGCGCTGCTGTGGCTTGAGTGTCACAGCTTAATGCCACTGGAAAGAAATAGCACCACCAAAATAACTTTATTCAGCTATTTAACCTTCCAAATATATACTAGGAAATGAGACAAATTCTGAAAAAAAAAATGTTGGGGTGGTGGTAAAAAAAAAAAAAGCCTGAAATAGAGTATTCTCCCCAAATTATTTTCTCATAATTTTGTTCCCCCCAAACTCACAGGACTGCCTGGACCAGTAATTATTAGTTTGACACCACTACATTACATAAGCACTAGTGTCTAGTGTTAAAGTCCTTCTTGGAAATAGGATTATTTAATTAATTAGCACAGAAGTCAAAACACCAAAGTTCAAGCAAATTTGCCTAAAGTAACTAGGAGTTTTATATGAGAAAGGAGTGACAAAAAAATTCAAAGCCCACTTCTGGCTTTTTTTTCTGTCCTAAATTCCAATACAAAACAAAGGGAAAGTACTGTTCTAAACATAAAGGGTAAAATCTCTTGTTATCATTTATTCAAAAGACATCACTGCAGCAGATGATTTTCGTCTGTGGCAACTTCTGCCTGCAATTTCTGTGGATGAGAATAAACCATTCTAGCAAACTTGTAGATGAATAATATTTAAAAAGTAAGACTCTATTTTCTTGGGTGCAGTTTTCCAGGCTGAGGAGTTGATCATAGAAACCTGTAAGGAATGAGCAGACACACGAGAGACAAACTCTCACCAGGACTAATCCACCATTGATTTCAAGCTCAGACAACTCAACTGATACGGCACAGATGAGGTTGAGTCACCAGAAAGCAGGTCTTTCACAAATGGGCTCCTTGACATGACAACTTGTTCAAAAGTTGACTTCAAGCTTGGTTGGTTTCTAAACCACCATCCTGCCTGTACAACTGTAGTACTTTTGCTCAAACGAACATAAAAAGAGTCTTTTGAACACAACTTTCGCACATATATGAAATACTTCAAAGGAAAAGGCAAGCGTTGCTGTTTCCTGTCATTCATAATATTCTGAGAGGGAAAATGAGAAGTGAGAGACATCATCCACTGCTGCTATTGCCTTAAAAGAGGAACTGGACTTTTTATCAGCTCCAGTAAGGAAACACCCCTCTGAATCTGCACTTAACATCTTTCCAGGAAGGATGCTTCTCTGTTGCTACAGAAGACAGATCATACATCACCATACACCATTGCACTGTCCTGCAGTGCAGAGGAAGTGTGCAATAATGAGAGAAACACTGATACAGGAAGACTGTATGTTTTCCAGGATTCGTAGCTCATTATGTTGAATACAAAGTTGGATTTTTGCCAAATTAAAACATGATGGAGAGAAGTCTGATGTGATCTTTATAAGGATTTTCCTTCCTTGGTCTCCCCTATTGTTTTTAGTGCATGAAGAAATAATTCATGTCCAGGGAAAATTGTTTTGGATTTCTCTGGATTTTGAATCTTGATGTAAACAAAGGTTGGTCTTTATCCAGAAGTTACCATAAAATTTTAGTTTAATAAATGCAGCATTGTGTTTGGACCATAGCTAAAAATTTTGCATACATAAAAAAGAGAAGTGAAAATAATAAAGTAATGAATTCTGCTCTTAGTTGAGGTGAGGTCTTTATCTGTGCCCTTTCAGCTAGTATCCAAATTTCTTCAAAGAAAAGGTGTAAGGTTTTGAAGACTCCAGCTGGTGAGAATTATGAATGCAGTAGTTCAACACCATATGTACTTACTTAAGCATTACACCAAACCAGACTAATGCATTTGACCTAAACAATAGCAGCTACACAGTGACCCCACAGTTTTTATTCAGACCCTGATAAACACACTGAGGTCTTTGCCTAAGCAACTGTGAGACAACTATAAGAGCAGATCTGCTGTAGTAGTAATGAAACATAATAAAATACTCAGCCACAAGATTGGGATAGCCTTTTTCACATGGAAATGGGCTTTACTCCTCAAAGAGACACAGCAGGACTGTTTGAGGAGTATCTGCTATTCTGTACGACATAGAGATCAAAATCTGAGCCCAAAACACTTTTATTTAAGATTAATTTTGTGCCTTTTAATTTGCAAATCAAAACTGATATTATTTGCTTTATTTTAAAGTACATTTTAGGGGTGTATTTATTAAACAGTATACGTTTATCTGAAATACACATATATGTAATTTACAGCCAAATAACCTAATGAAATTAGAAGCAATGGCGCATCATGCCTGAAAGACTACAAATCTGGATATAATTCAACTTCCTCTTCCAAAAGGAAAATAAAAACTAAGCAAACAAACTTGAAGGGTTTCCACTTTTTGTAGTAAAATATTGTTCTTCTACTAGGTTTGTAAACACTAGAATCTCACTGAAGCAAATTTAGCTTCAACAAAGGCATTTAATTGTTTACTGCAAATTACAGATGTGTATATTTTTATCACCACTTCAAGCCAAGAGAAATCCTGTTTCAAGTTAAAGGACCTAAAAATAAGATGACTGTCAAGAAATACTCACTTTTAGATCACAAACTTTGACACTGCCCGTTAGTCATAAGTCCAAGAATAAATTAAAACATCCCTATGTGCTCCAACTGTATTTCCTGTAACACATGTTGATGATCAAGTTATTTCACAGGATGTGCTCAGATGAAATGGAAACTGCCACTCCTAACAGCCAGTTGAGATCCCAAAATACAGATGAGTTTGCTGACCCCAGTGCAATTAAGTCTCAGCTTTCTACTCAGTCAGGGAGGTATAAATATACTGACAACAGGAATGCTGCAAATTACCTGAACATTCAGTTAATAATACTGAAAGTCATTCTAGAAGAAAATGAGATCTTGAGACAACTTTTCCTTTAAAGGCTTTGGCTGATGCAAGCCTGCAAATGGACCCATGGTCATTAGCTGCCATTATCTGTTTAACGATGCAGGAAGGATGTGGCACTGGTAGCATGAAGAAGTGAAAAAGATCGAGAGAGGCATTCAGATTGCTGCTGAACGCTAAATACAAGTTACATGCATAAGGACTAAGCAAAAATATTGTTCTGAATAGAACTCATATAAGCAGCCTGAAGCAAAAGAGAAAAAATAATAAAAGTTAAATTCATACAGAAATTTTATTTCAGCTACATCAATCCCCTGGTGCCTCGAGCAGTCAGAGTTTGGACAGTCAGCCAAGAGAAGTGTTTTTCCCTGTCTTTGTTGTAAGGCCGTTTGAGGGGCA
The DNA here is from genome assembly GCA_013396735.1 of Grallaria varia. NCBI lineage: Eukaryota > Metazoa > Chordata > Aves > Passeriformes > Formicariidae > Grallaria > Grallaria varia. The sequence goes on from VWZG01003988.1 coordinate 401,874, forward strand.
ACATCTGCGGGACTGCATCCTGTTCTGGGCACCCCAGTACTGGAGACTTGCTGACAGTCTGGGGTGAGTTCAGAGCAGGGCCACAAAGATGTTCCAGGGGCTGAACCACACCATGTAAAAGGAGAGGCTGAGGAAGCTGGGCTTGCTCCACCTGGGAAAACAGCTGGCTCCATGTTATCTCATGTAGAGGAGACCAGACCAGATACTGGTAGTTCCTCAAACTCCACCTAGACAAAGTACTTTATAAGCCTTGTTTTGAGCTGAACTAGGGACCTCCAGGGGTTTCTTCTGACCCAAGTTATTCTGTGAGGCTGCTCTGGGACTGTGCGAGGTGAAATGATTCAGGTTTATCTTGAAGGAAGCACAGATGTTTCACCCTTGGAAGCCGGGTGTGGAAGGCAAGTACCATTGCACCAAGCTTAGACTACTCAGACTCTTCCCCAGTTGTCTAACTAATTCACAGCTAAAGCTTTCGGAGGGGCAAGATATAGCCCAGCTGCCCAAAGCTGTTTCCCTGGAAGGAATGGCATCTGCATGAAAGTGTCCAAGCTGACATCCTGGAAACAGAGGCAAATGCAAGGGATAGCTATACTTACCCACTTTGCATTCTGGAGAGCTGAAAATGGAAACCTGTATTTAAAAAATACCTAAATAAAACATTTGAATTCCAATGACTTAGCAAAAATTCTTGCTGTACTGACTTTAGAAATCTTTTGCCTTTACCAGTATGACAAAAATAATTTAGACTAAATATAAGAGCAAGTTTTAATGTTTCACTATCATTGTGAAGATTCTAACTCTGAGTACCTGAGGCAAAGATGAAAGAATAAGATTAACAATAGGTACAAGAGCTAATGAAGCTACTGATAATAGCAAGGGGAAAGTGAGAATTCAAGGCAGGAACAACAGCACAGTACACAAAATATACAACCTATGCAGAAAGATGGAGCATATCTTCAAATGGCTCTTGCAAACCATGTGGAAATAATATGGTTTTTCACATCTGTGGTGCATGCAATGAAAAAGAACAGATTGAAACTGCAGAAAGGTGAATTCAGACTGGACATGGGGAAGTGTCTTTATAGCTTTTCTGGGGAGGTGCCATAACCTTGGCAACCTTTAAGAAAACACTAGGCAAGTATCTCTCAGAAGGGATATAGCCACACATGTTCCTGCCCAGCAATAGAAAAATGCACTAGATGAACTTTGATGTCCTTTCAAGCCCAATTAATTCATTCAGAAGCTTCTATGTATCAAACAATGAAAATAAATAAATGAATAAATGAAAAATACACGAAGACCCCCCCCCAAGAAACCCTACATCTAAATTACAATCTAAAATACAATATGAACTAGAATTACACCTACAAATAAAAGATGAGTAATCCATGAGTTTTAGAGAAAAAGTAGCCAACCATTCCTTGTGATAGTACTTGCTAAGGGAAATTCATAGTAATCACCTTGACATAAAAACCCCCAACATACAGGAATAAGCTCAAGGCATTTTATTCCTCAGTATTGAATAAGCAGAGGAGACAGCAGCCACTTGTCTAACGGAGCCTCTGTGACTATGGCTTAAGATGTGACCTGTGTTATGAAGAATGTCGGGCTAAATAATCATCATTTTCACTTCTGGTCTTAAAATACAGGCATAAAACACGATTTCTCTTTGGTCACCAAAGACCAGAAAGACTGAAACAATTACGGTGATTGCATCTGATTTGTCAGGACAAGAAGTTGCATTCACAAGAACAGTTCTGATTTACTCTTCAAGAATATTCAGGGAAAGAAAACAAAAGAAAAAAATCCTTAATTGTTAGCATGTCCTTCAAGATAAAGAAACCAGCACCTCCAAATTAACCTCTTGGTGTTAGCAAGAGGCTATGCGATTTCTTTAGCAGGATGATGTTAGGCAACCGGCATCTTTTCTCCTTTCCCTTCCTTTCAGCTGTTTCAAGAGGTGACCTCATCCAGACATCTAGCAAAATCCCAAAAGCTGAAAAGCATAGTATGCTGAGCTCACTGATGTTCTTAGCTCTGTCTCACAGTTACTTTTACAGTGCTTCCCCTTACCAGCAAGATGAGTTCAATGAATGGGAATTAATTTCATCATGTGTCTTTGCCAGAAGTGGCTTCTCCTTCCTGTCACGTTCCGGCAATGAAAGGCTCTCTCCAACTACAGAGTTCAGACCGCTGAGTACATACAAATTTTGTCCAGGCAGTATGACTTTTGTCAGTCCACGCAGACTGATTTTACACATACATGTGTGTAACAGTAGCCCAAAATAATAAAGCCACTATATGATTCTCTTAATTTTGTTGTAGAGTAATTCTCCTCCTGAATTTTAGCAGTGGACAAAGGTCTCTGCGCAAGCAGTTAAAAATAAGTATATTTGAAGGCTAAACCACAGTAATTAATTAGCAAGAAATCAAAACCTTTTTATATAAAGGTCTTAAATATCCAAGCATAACTAACAATTAATTAAACACGCTAATTTTGATTTCAGATAAGAAACAAACCCATTTCACACTGGCTTTTCCCTAGCCTTTAGCTATATCCAGGCAGTCCTGTTTGCATATATAAAGGCTACTATGCAAGCAGAAATTACTCTGTACCTTTATTTGCATGTATGAGCATGCATGAATGGTGTCCTCCCCAAGAATATCCTGTATATGTATAGCTATTAGTTACTTTTATTTAGTTGGAAAGTAACATGGTGTGTATAAATTATCTTACATGTCTTACCCAGCATCAGTGCTAGGCACCAAAATCAGTAAATGAAGAAAAGGCTCAGGATCAAACCCCAAGACTCAGGATCAAACCCCAAGAATGATCTTTCCCGCTCTGACTCCAGTCGCATGGCATGCTATTTCCTACTCTCTTTCTTGATGTTCTCTCTCTCCTTCATATTTACTTTACTTATCCTTTGTGGGTTTTCTCCTCTTTTTCTTTTATCATTACTGGTAGTTACTGTTGAAGCATAAGCTTTTCTGCCCAGATGGATTTCACTACATGGACATAGAAATCAGTAGTTAATATTGCCAAAATCCTTCCTGTAACCAGAGTTCAGACAAACTCCAGATTTTAAGGGATACAAAATGCCAAAAAGGATTAAATGCCAATGACCACCTTGGGCACATTTAAAAAGATTTAAAAATTATTTTAAAAAAGAATTTATATGCTTTGGTTGGCAGAAAGCCTTGGTATTTGGTCTGCTTTTGAAAACTGTCCAGTAAGACTGGTAAATCTATCTCCTGATGGGAAAGTGTGACATTGACACAGTACAAATTTGCCTTGAAATCTCCTTTTAACAAAAAACACCAAAAGGTTTTAAATATTTCCTAGAGTTTTAAAATGTAAATATTTTGTCTTTGTCAACTTACAAGCCAAAATCCAGGGAAATTTTTGAATCAAAATGTTTATTTTTATATAGTGGCCCATACCTATTAGGAAAAATCTCTGCTCAGATGCATAGTCCAGTTTGCCCCTGTTCTTTTATCCCTGACTTCCAGCTGTGTGGTTTCTGCTAGGGATTGATAACTACAGTCACAGCAATTCATGGACCTGAGCAGTCATTCAGACGATTCCCACAATACAAAGGCTCTCTACCAACTAAAGAAAGAAAAAAAAAAAAAACAAAACAGCCACCTGCTCCAAATGTAAATGTTAGCTCATAGGTTATAGTTTGGAAATCAATGCTCCAGCACAGACATGCTGGATCAGCACATCCTTCGGTTGCCTTGGCCACATCCTCAGGTCTTGAACGCTTGCAGGGTCTTGATAACAAGAGTGTGCCAGGAGGCTCTTTGCCAGGCCAACTCCTCTGCAGACAGGCTGCACATGTAACCAGGAGGGCTGTTACTGGTTGCCTTCTGATTCTGCCCCAAATTCTTCAAATAAGCAGCATAGCCAGTGTAGGACAGAGGGCTGGAGGGCACACTTTCTGTGTAACGAAGCAATGACCAGCCAGAGAAGTGGGAACAGAGACAGCAACTGCAGTTTAAAAAAAGAAACATCTCATGATTACTGAATGTGAACTCCACACCCAGACAGGGATGCCTGAGTTTGATTCTTCTTTGAGGCCCTAGAGTGTCAGCATAAAATAATACATGATCAACAGAATCCAAGCAGGCAACATGTATGTCTAACAAGTAGCTGATCATAATAACAAAAATTTGACAGTGTCGATAGCTGCCTATTTGGCAGCTTAGAAGCATCATGAATGATTTCACAAGTTGCTGCTCAGATATAGTGACAGCATTCAGCTGTCCAGCTCACTCAACTGGACATTTAGCTCTCTCTGCACCATCCTTCAAGACAGCAACATGAGCCCGTTACTAAACATGATCCTAAAGTGTCAGCAGCCAAAAAAAATGCACTAATCCTTTTGCTACACTTCACAGAATCACAGAATCACAGAATATTCTGAGTTGGAAGGGACCCACAAGGATCATTGAGTCCAGTTCTTAAGTAAACAGCACATACAGGGATCAAACCTTAACCTTGGTGTTTTTAGCACCATGCTCTAATCTTCAAGAGCTTCACATTTGATTGGAAATGTTATACAGATAAAAAAAATATCTGCAAAGCAGAGATGGATAGGCACAAGGTGGAACTTGAATTATTTGAATCAACATATAAATCAGGATTTTTGTCAAGCTTGCTCTTCCTCTTCTTCATGCAAGCTTCCTAGTCATGCAACATGATGCTAAATAGCAGAGAACACCTAGTCCCTGTGTAGGGTAGTGAACCTTTGTAAGTGGCATAATAAATTTTATACAACCTTACTACATCCACAGACATTTAGAATTTTTTGATTTATGTATACTTGTGTCTCAGCCTTCCAAACAAATCTACGGAGTGCAGCATTTGTCCTTTCCAGGACACAATCTTTTTATAAAACCTACCAAGATAAATTTTCCTACTTTGCAGAACACTACAGAAAGAATATCAGCACCTTTATGAACTGGCAGAATGTCATCCATCTTTGACCTAGGTATAAGACTTAGGAGAACATACGAAACCCAGTTCCCTGTCAGCAGATTAAGAGTAATAAAAGATAGTTCTCTGGAGGAACTGCAGATGAGGATATAGTATTCAGAAACTTTGCTCCCAATTTTCATTAGAGAAAAACCCACAAACTTAAAAAATCAAGAGATTAGCTTTAAAATAAGGAGATTTGATATATGAATAAATTTGGGATAATTTATCTGCCGTTGAAATTTTGAGCCTCTAGAGTGTGCTCCAGTCATATTTTCAAGCATTTCCTTAGAAACTGAAATGTGTAGATACTTTATTTCCAGTGAAAGCTGAGATGCATTCATAAAGCTAGTAATTCAGAACAGAGAAACGTGATTTTAAAAAATCTGAAAAATTAAGAAAATAGTAAAAAAATTCTAAGTTTACCTGATGAGCAACACGGTAGAACATTTAGAGGTGGAAATAATCAAACAGCAGAAGACCTGAAAATGCATAAGCATTTTGGAAAAAAATGAAGAAAAATTTCTTCTGGTGCCAAGGAATATAAACTCCAGAATTTAGAGGGTAATTTAGCAAGCCACTTGGGGTACCAGTTCTGTTATCCTCTCAATAAGCATTAATAACAACCAGCTGCAGCAAAAAAAGACTTTTTACAATACTGAACACTCTATGCCTTTACAAGTTCTTAATTGATTCTTCCAATGTAAAGAAGTTTGGCTTGCAAAAAGTTTCAGATTTGCTTTCCAATAATTCATTCTCTTCCAATATTTTATTCTCAGCTCATTTTATTTGCCATCCAAGGCTCTTCTCACATTATTTTAACATTTCAAGACACTTCAGAATCTAGGGCTAAAAAGTTAACTTCTGTTTAAGCTATAACAGATTTTTAAATAATAGACCTACAAAAGAGCCCATGTTAGAAATTTCCTCAAAATACTGCTTGGCCCAACCTTTCATGTGGACAGGGATCCCAATAAGATTATCTAGCACCCCGTGCAATCGAATCTTTAAATCTTTAGGGACAGGGGTTCTAACACTATTTTGATGAATGATTGTTCTCACTGTAAAAAAATTCTTTCTTATATGGAGACGAAGCCTCTCCTGGTGCAACTTTTACCATTACCCCTTGTCTTCTTCACATGGCTCCTTGTGAAAAGAGATCCTCTGTTCTCTTTGTAGCTGCCCTTTAAGTGGCAGCTGGAATATTGCAATGATGTGCTCCCTGAGACTTCTCTTGTCTAGGAGAGGAGACCTGACTCCTTCAGTCTTTCCTCCCTGGACAGATTCTCCTTTGGACCCTCTCCAGTCTGTCTGCCTCTTTCTGGAATTGTGTGGACCAGAACTGTAGAGTGGGATGATGATGCCCCTGTCTCTGCCAGTCACAGCCCTGTGGATGCAGCCTGGGATCCAATTTGCTATGTCTGCTGCAGCTGCTGCTCAGCTTGTTGCCCACCAGCAGCCCCAGGTCTCTGTCAGCAAGGCTGCTCCCCAGCCACACTTCATTAAACTTCATACCATTCTTGCTTGCCTGTGTTCCAGCCTGGCCAAGCCCCTGTGTAAGGTGGCTCTCCCTTCTGATGTGCCCACCTCAACCACCCTGTTTGGCATCATAAGCAAACTCGGTGAGAGTGCTTTCAGTCCCATCATCCAGATCATTTATGAAGATGTTGAATAGCACAGAGCCCAGTACTGATCCCCGAGGAAACCTACTTGTGACAGGTTTTCAGCCTGAGTACAAACCGTTGATCACTACCCTGAGTGTAACCTGTAAGCCAATTTCCTGCCTATGTCTCAGATCACCCATCCAGTCACTTGCCACTTTGTGCAGGAGAAGGCTGAAGGAAACCATTTTGAATGCTTTGCTGAAGTCTAACAAGAGGCTGAAGTTTTAAGGAAAATGTCAAACGTTGCAATAGAACCATGAAGGTTATCAACCCTGCATCTTCTAACCTACTTGAGACAAAACTGGCATGAGATGGCAGTGCCTGTTGGCTCTCTCAAGTCCAACCTGAGTCCCAACTGTTCTGTTTACAAACAAGAAAGCAAATTCTGTATTATGTATTAGATGTGGAACACAAATCAACCATGCCTGTAGTCTCCTCATTTTTCCAGCAGTTCTGTGACAAGTATGTAGAATTAACCATGGTAACAGGCATAAGTACATTCAATTAATATTTGCTCACTGACACAACACGTTTGCTCACTGAATGTGTGCATGATAATTTAATAAGCTAGAAGATTCTAAGTGGGGAAAACAGGCAGATTCCTGTGAGTGCTGGTCTTACATATTCAGATTCAGATGGCCAGTTTATTTTCTGTGCAGAATTCATGTAAATCTGAATCTACACATTTTAAATATGGCCATTTTTCCTACTGTCCCAAATATGAAGGTATAGCACTTCAGATTCTCCTCAAGTTTCCCATGTCACACAACGGCCAAGCTTCAACAAGAGTGACAAATGCTTTTGTCTTCAACTTGTCCTATAGCCCAGTAGCTAAAGCACTCCTATGGGCAGTAGATGGACATTGGATTTCACAGTGTGCACCTGCATCTGCAGCTTGCAATGTGTGTGCTGTAACTACCAAAAACCAATATAGTGAGATTTCTATTATTGACCTGCCGATAGTATGAATAGCTATCAGATTAATTTTTCCATAACTTGAATCTATGAATTTCTGTATTAATGATGGCAGCATTTACATTAGGTCAGTAAATGAGGATGAAAAGCTCTTCTTTTCTGGCATAAATTAAGAATAAAAATTTAACACCCTTTAAAAACTGAATAGATTCAGATCTAGTAGAAGGTAATTGTTGAATTGTGAAATATGACTCCTCAATCATTTGATTAAAGTCAGTCAGCCCTCACCCAGGTAACACTCACATAGATTTGTTATGGAGATTTACTAAGGCACTCACTCAGATATTCATGTTTACACACTTTACTGTGCAAAGCCATGCTTTCAAGCAGGCTGGAACAAAGCCAGATTCCTTCATACAGTATAGAGAGACAGATCTCAAGGGAGAAAAACTACTGTCCAGAGTCTGACAAACAGTTCCAGATGCATAGAGGAGTTCAAAAGCGCACAGGTGTGGCAGCCAGGCCGGGAGAGAATAATGAACAAAGGATGGTGAAAATGACTTGGCAGACACACAGTCAGGAAACAAGCCCACGTGACAGTAGGACTTGAGGGTGTGTGGCAAATCGCTAACAGACTCTTGTACAGGAAAAAAAAAAAACGGGAACTGGCATTGGCTTCCATTTTCCTATTCATACCCTGTGCAGGGCTCCATGAGAATAGCAAACACAATGCCTCAGCTATAAAACAGGACACAATAGCCCCATACCAGGCCTGTTGATCGCAGAGAGCCTTTAGCTTCTGCAGTCTCTTGATTAGGTCCTTGATTGGGCCTTTTTCACAGTCCTAACACAAAGAGGTACTTTTCTACGCAGAGACTTAGGCTGTGCCCTCCCTTTTCTTACACCCACAGTATGTGCTTTAAATATTAGAAAGGCAAGGAGCTTGAAAACACTTCTGAAGCAAGAGCCATAATTCAACATCATTGTGGATTTCATTATTTAAATAAAATGCTGTTACTAAGCAAATCTCACATTGCTCATGAGATTGTGCATCAGCTAGTATTTAGATAAAGTAATTTTTAGCTGAGCAAAAAGAATAGAAAAAAGGCTGGTAAATACCAGAAAGCTGGTATTGAGTTCATAGGGTACTTCATTCTGGTACAATGTACAAAGAACTGAAAAGAAAACTACGCTTTTATGAACAAAGTAATGAGGAGTGCTACTGAATGAACACTGCTAGTGAGCTCACTTGGTGATTTGCCTTATAAGCATCAACTATAGAAACACGTGTATGAAGTCATATAACACATCCATATAGAATCAAGTTTAAAAAAATCCTCTAAGCATATGATTTTGGCCATTCTAAAAATGACAGAATTTAAAACATCAGAATTATAGGAAAAAGTGTAAGGGGGAATTGATGTGAAAGCAAGATGCAATTGAATCCAAAACATATAAGTGAATGACTGAGTTAGATTACTTCTTATCACTTGGTCACCCAAAACAGTCTTGAGAGTGTGCGAAAATAATTATTACCTGATAGCTGTTATGATTTTTAGGGGAACCATCCCAAAAATCTCCAGCCAAACCTCAATGGGAAGGTGCACATGCTACCAAATTCCTGTTGCATTTTGTCTCATTTCTGCATGAACTCCCTAAAGATGATTTTTCCCTTTTGCCACAACAAAGGCTGCCTTTTTGTGAGCCACCATCATCATCACACACCATCAGTGAGGAGTGAGGACTGACTGTTGTCTCTGTTTTGTCCTGGTTCATGCTCCAGGGCATGTAAGCACCTGTAACATTCCTCTCAGGGTACAGCAAACAAGAAGCAAGCTCCTTCAGTTTCTCATTTGTGCCCCTCTCAGTTCTTTAATACCTGTCTCTGTTTTCCTTCAAAGCTAAAGTCAACTCCTCCCTTACACTCATACAAGAAACAAATTCTGTAGCTGAGTTGCTTTGACTTGAGTAATCTCCACCAATTTCTCATATTATCCAGTAAATTTCTTTTAAGTGTTTATCACAGTTTGCTATGCCTTCATCTAACATGCCAGGCAACTAATTTAAACCTGCTTGATTTTTAGGTTCAGATGGGTAAGAGTTCTACACATACAAGTCAAGACAGATCATGTGTAAAGTACACTCTGTATATTAGCGAGAGTTTCTGGCTGCAGGAAAATGCAGGGCAAAAGTCTTGACCTAATTATATATATCTATACTTATTGCAATACACACTTGGCACAGCTACAGTAGCATAGGTCGCTGCCTTTCCCCTAAGAGCTAAGAACCAGTCAGGCTCCTAAGCATGACTATAACAAGCCACACAAACTTCTCACGAATCCATCTGATAACATCTACATTTTGTGAGATGGTTTTGCGACAATAAAAACATCCCTGATTTTCAGAGTTGCTGGCAAACGTGACAAAGTCATATGAAAACAAGTTAGATTTTCTGTAAAAACACCTGTGAAAATCTGTTCTAAGGCAACATAAGTTTATTTGAGCAACTGTACTGCAGATTTTTCCAACTTCCTGAACTAGTGAAACTTATCTGAACCAGAAGCACTGCGTTTTGGTCTTTTACTAGGTATTCCCTATAGAAAGAAACCAAAAATGGAGTGACTTCTAATATGCTGATTACTTCCTGATTTCCCTCTCCCGGGCCCTCCCGTAACAACCAGCTGCTCTAAACACTGATGCAGCCATATGTTGGTGCAGAATGTTCCTTTATTAGAAAGCTGTCCTTTCCTCTAGATTGACTGCGGGCGCAGAAGTTCAGGCTAAAAAGCTTGTTCAACATTTGTGTCTTGACATACACTCTTCAACATATTCTGCATCCATAGAGGGGCTTTTGGCTCTCCACACTTCTGACCATCTGTTGGAGGGCAGGATGCCCACTGATAAGTTAGCCAGAATCTGTGCCAGTTGCCAAAAGAAGGAGATATATGGTCCTGCAAGTGACATCTGTTTCACCAGAAGCCCTTTTCTCCCAGAACAATGTTTCTCTTTAATCTCAGGCACACTTTTAAAGAACAGTGTTAAAAAGCCAAACTAATGAAAAACCCTGGAAAGTATTGGAAGGGAAGCATAATGATCATCAGAATAAGGGTACATTTCACAGACTATGGGGAATTATTTTAGTATTAAAATTATGGGAATATTGGAAGAAAATTGTAGGTGCCCTGGTTATACAGGCAATCTCATGGCAGATGAAGTCATCAAGGGATAAAATTAACCACAAAGGACTCAGTGTAACTTAGCCCAAGACAACAGCTGTGCTCTTAAAGAGAACACTGGAGAGAAAGGCACAACTGAATGTTTAATAAAATAATGCCTTTTCATGTGTACAAAGGACAGATAAAAGAGCAAGTCATTATGTACTCGTAACCAAATCTCACAGATTCAGTGAAACACTTCATAGTTTGTGTGTGGGAGGAGGGACACCAGTGAGGCAGGTTGACTGACTTCTGCTTGTAGTCTTATAGGCACATCTAGAAGTTGAGTACATAACTTAGAGCAAACACTATTCTTACCTACTAACATTCATGGGATTTCTTCAAGAAAACACAATATCTCTGAGTTATGTCCCAAAGAGGCTTGAGAAGTATTACCAACAAATGGAAAAGAGGAACAATGACAAAGGGAGAAAAGAGGGAGAGATCATCAAGGAGTCACCAGTACTTATTGAAATAGAGAGATGAGATGATTCATTGACTCTTATTCCAGGAATGGTCAACGAACAGAGAGAATATAATCCAACAAGATACAACACTGCTCTGAGAGCACCATTGTCTGCATTCGCTGAATTTTCTGCACATTAAGCACATTCTCCCACGTAGAAATCTACCCTGCAGACATCTAAACTTAGCTCTGAATTGGGACCTGATTCCCACTCCAAGAGTTCTGATTCAAGATCAGCAGTGACTTGCCTTGAATGTGTGTTTCATCCAAATCTGTAGCTGGATTAAGGCTGAGGCATGTACTCACACCAAAGAGCCTGGAAATGCTTCTGAGCTTCTCAGCACAAAATACAATACAACCTTTTTTCCATCCAACATCTTGAGGCCATTGAGGCCATTGATAAAAGTCCTCTCTCCAATTCCCCCAAGACTGTCCTTCTACTGCAACTGTGTCTCAACTGGAGAGCCGCTGCTGAAGTACTGCTGTTGGCAGAACAGTTTAAGTTACTTAGTTTAGTTTTAAGGTATGACAAAAATTATTTGGAGTTACCTTAATACGCTCGGCTGAAATTCAGCAGCTGCTACATGAGCAGCTGAACCATCCTTGCACTGAGGGTGGAAAACTGCATGTCATGGGATGGAAAGGACAGCTGGGAGCAGGAAGAGTCACAGCCATTCTTCGGTGAGCCTCACCACTTGTGAGTCAGCACCCTCACCACTCCTATTCTTGACATACTGCTTTCATAAATACAGAGTTCTGAGCGATAGGGTTTCCCATTCGCATTTCCAGCAGTACGTCATCTGTATAAGAGTAACTGTAGAGTCTAGGTAACACTACAACACATACATTGTGCAAGAATTACATCATGGTTAGAAAAAAAACTCATAAAGCATCTTACCAACTCTTGACAGTTATGGATTCTTTCCCATAAATATAAGACACAGGGGAAAACTGGGTTGCTTTCGGTTAAACTGCCTGGCAGTAAAGCCATGGAAAGCTTGAACAAAACTGAGCTAATACTTCTAGGAAGTAGCTAAGTATGTCCTAAATCTAGACTGCTGAATTAACTCAAGTAACAGAACTTATTACACAAGACGTGCCCTGGCAAAGCTCTTTATCCAAATAGGTGGCTAAAGGTCAGAAATATAAAGTTAGGCTTTTTCATTAGCATTTTCCTTCCTGATTCTCGTTTTCAGGAGACATCCCATATGTTTGAGACTGTAGCACTGTGCCCATTCCCAAATTTCCTTCAGAAGCTCTAATCCTAAATTAGGCCTGATTCCTGACTATCCTAACAATTTCCCAGGGAATTTATGGACCTGTTTATTTTCCTGTTTTAGTTAGGCTTTTTCCCAAAACTGAAAAGTTTAAATATATTCTCTTTTTATCCCAAGCCCTGTACATTTTGGAAAGCGTGCAGATTCCCAGATAAGGTTCCATATACACATGGTACATGCATAGCTTTAACTTAAGATGTCACACCCTCAACACATTTAGTCTAGAATATTTTAAAACTTAAACAGTGGCATGCATCCTCTTTTTCTCCCCACTCATTTTTATTGAAAACTGAAGGTAGAACAGACATTGACAATGAACTGTAAAGATTTTGGTCTTTGATCAAGGCTGAGACAGACTGGCAGGGCAATGATTCTCAACACTGTGGTCCTGCCTTTGCCATTTCTGTTGTTACACAAGGCATGAACTTGATCGCTCAGTCTAGCACCATCAAAAACCTTATACACCTGTTCTACAAACTGATTCAGATGGAGCACTATAACATCTAACCTTGGGTGTTTTTATATCCAAATAGGTGCCCTAGCTCTTATGTAGCGCAGCCTGGAATGGAGGGCAAACCCAAGTCAGAGTGAGCAGTTTAGAACAGTAGATTTTTTTCCTTCCCTTCCCTCAAGAGTGCATGTGGACACAGGATGCTGAATTCAGACTGCCTGAACTAGCCAAAGATGATGCAAAGATGATGGGGAAAAGAGCATCCCATACATCTTATGCTATACATATCTCTCAAACTGATGTGCCTTACCCTGAGATCCAGTGAGGTGAGCGCAAGTAGTCACCTACATTGTTCCCTTCAAAAGGCAGCAGAAATACTTTTAGAAGAGGAGAAAACACACCAGTGCTGCCAGCCCTTTGCAAACAGATATCACCTGGTGACTGAGCAGGAATCTACAAGTTCAAGGCCACACTTTTTTTTTTTTTTTTAAAAAAACCAGAAATATGAATTTTAAAAGGGAAAAATACTCTTGCTTGATTCTGACATACAGGCGAACAAATAGTTGTTTATGTTATGATTTATGTAACTTGAATACAAATCATCCATGGTATTAAGCTAAGAAAACATTAATAAATGTGTGAAATATGTGAAAAAAATTTCACACAATGATAAATATATGAAATGCAAAGATCTATTGTTTTGTATAACTATGTATCACAACTGCCTGGAATTCTTTCAATACTAATTTGCTAATAGCATCAGATTTTGGGGTTAGTTGAGCCAAATGGCTCTTATCCACACACAGGGCTTTATTTTCCTACCATTTCATTGAGAAAAGAAACTCAAAGCATTTTCCAAACATACAGTGGTTTTATAGCTTGCACTTTCAGGTTTTAGTTTGGCTTTTTTTTTTTTTTTTTACAGTGGTAATATGCCTTATGATATTAATATATTAGAGCTGTAGTATTGAAGATTTTTACATGGTTGATGTATTCGAGAAACTTAAAAGATTTTGTTTATGTATTTCTCTTTCCCTATGCTTTGTAGTAACTCAGCAATTCATGCAATTTATACTTAGCCTCACAAACCTTGGGATATGATGGAGTCCCAGCAGTCCTCCCAGACTTTATTTTTCCCATGAATAGGCCCTAGACATAGACCCACAGAAGGTTTGAAGAAAGTAACTGCTATTTGAAGTAGGTTTCAGCTGCTATCAGTGGGAGCAAGATGCCTTAGTGGATCTGGACCAGTATGTCTCACCTGGGACAACATAAGAAATCTCTAACAGGGGATGAATCAAATCTGTTCTACCATAATGCAGGCTGGTATCCCAACTACCTGGATATTCCTCAACTTCTCAAATGCTTGAAAGTCAAGGTGGATTTGCAAGTTTGGTCATCCATTTCATTACTGTGATTGGCAGACAATTATTCCCCAAGCAGGGAGGAAATTAGGTGTGTTTTATAAAAGATAACACATTTTAGACACAGTACTATCCATCATTTCAAAACCTGGCATGGCTAAAGATCTGTAACATTAACTTTTATACCAACACGTGATATCACTCTCTCATATCCTGTCTGATTTCTTAAAATAACACATTCTCATTCTTTTGTGGTTACACAACTACTTTATGTTGATATAAACAATGGCTGTGGTTTAAGCTTCCTTGTAAGATTCTCCATAAAATTTGTTAGGTCTAATTTCAGAAACTTCTTCAGAATAGCAAGACCATGACTAAACAAAACATATCTTTTTCTTCCTGAAATGTCTGTATCTGTCAGAGTCTGATCAATAAAAAGAATATCTCTGTGTTAGGATACTAGATTTGGATACAAGAATGTCACTGCTACAGCTGGAGACAGAGCATCTGCTAGAATAAAAGCTACCACATGGAGAGGCTTCCAGGCTAACATGCTGGTTTGCACTGACTAAAGCTCTTGCTTTCAGGCCAGTGTTTACTCTTGGTACTTTCTGCTCAGAACTGTATTATTTCAGACAGTACTCTGATATGCCTGGCAGACAGGAGAAAATGCACTGAAGTTGCACATAAAGCAAGGTCTTCATAGTAACTTTCAAAATAGCAGCACTTGGGCTGTAACCATTTCTTCAGTCTAGCCAAAAAGTTATCACTGGCACAGATTTATATATTAAAATGACCAATGTAATTAACAAAGTTAATATTTTAGTTTAAAGCTGTTCCATTATTTTGATAAGGTCACTGAAAATGCACCTTATTCCAACCATATCAGAACCTGGACTTTGAAATTGCAGAAGAGATGGCACTGGGAAGGACAAACTAGTGCCAGCAAGAACCAAGGCTGTTCCATAGGGTTTTAGCAGCATTTAGCTGGACATGGTAAAAAATATGCTGTGCTTCTCCAGATTAAATCTAAAGTTTTATAAAAAGGAACAAATATTCACTTGTTATAATACCAAAGTAAGTGATAAAAAGAGACAACACTCATCTGAAGGTGAATATCACTGATTAACTTCCATCAGACTCTCACACTGTATATTCAGTACCATGTACGACATCCAAAAACTTTTCAGATCACAAATAGAGCTCATTTTCCTCCACAGGCTTATGAAATGTCTCTCTGTACCAGAAGTATTTTACTTTTAGCAAATCAGGAGTTTACTATTGAAGCAAAAGGTTTCAATCAAGTAAATTAGACTTTATTCAATATGCCAAAGTGGAAAAAGAAGCAAGGAGACAAATAACTTCTTTTTTTGGATTAATTTCCAGATCATGGCATTACAACATTCTCTTCCAGATTCTGCCATTTAATTATTTCACAATACAGTTTTAAAATGCTTTCCTTACTGTTTCGAACAACACAATTTCTGATTGCCAACTCAGTGTAATCCTGGTTAACAGGAAAAAAAATCTGGACGAAGGTACCTTTAAGGCTGATCTGCTACAAGCTTCCACAAACAGAGGATGGCAGTGATTTATTCCTAGGGAAAATCTTACTCTACTTCTTGTTTATTAATATGGAAGTGCTGACCTAGGTAAAAAAAGGTATCTATGACTACAAATTCACTTAGCAA
Source organism: Grallaria varia (assembly GCA_013396735.1). Taxonomy (NCBI): domain Eukaryota; kingdom Metazoa; phylum Chordata; class Aves; order Passeriformes; family Formicariidae; genus Grallaria; species Grallaria varia. The sequence goes on from VWZG01003988.1 coordinate 417,898, forward strand.
CAAGAAATTTCTGGAAACTGAATCCTAGTAATTCTAATCAACTCTGCTCAGTTCTGTCAAGTGAGGATATGCTGGTACTTCTCAACAGCTTTTGTAGAGTACAGACATTAGAGGGAATGTAACACTCAAAAATGTACTCTCTTCCAAGAAGTCCACTTTCATATTCGATCCCCTTTTAACCTCATTATATTCCACATTTCTTAGAATGTGTGCTTATTCTCTCCTGAATATGTTACAATTGCCAAAATTCTGGACCTTTATATGTCTTTACATAAAAAATGTTACACAATTACATCTGTCTGGGATCTATGATTTCAGCATCACTAAAGTAAATCCATGTCTTTGTGGAAATATAAAAAATAAGCTTTTGCTTCAAGTGCCACTCAAATATGTAGAGACAGAGGTCAGGCTGTGGTTCTGGGTAACTGAGGTGGTTGTCTTCAGAGACTCAGTTTTTTAAAGAAGACTTTTTACATCCTAAGACGAACAGAAGCAAGGCAGGTTAACTATGTAACCACAATTATTTTAATTGCTATATCTAATCCATTATCGTTCAGAATCCTGTACATTGAAAAACTTACATTACTATATAGCAGATTATTTGTGTGAAAAAGAGTCCCATATATACGTTGTCTGTCTTATTGCAGCACTCAAATAATCATCACTGTGATAACAGAAATATTTTCAGAGGGAAAATATTTTAATTCACGTGCTTTAAACATATTTCTTGGGCAGGAATCCTCCCCTACTTCTTTTATTACAGAGACTGTCTCCTTTACTAGATGCAAGATGGAGAACAGTTATTAAAGTAGAAAGTAAAGATTTATGATTATGCCTGAAAATTATTGCTGCTTACATCAGATCAAACATAATCTTACTAAAAGATTACGTCAAAATCTTGCATAGCATGATACATTCGATTTCCCTACCTATCTTCTCTACCATGGTGCTTTGTTCAATGAAGTAATTTTCTCAAATGGTGAGATGTCATCTAATTTTTTGATTTTATTTAGAGTGACATTGGAAATAATTATTCCATCTCATGAAAAACATAATTTTTTTAAGTCTTCTCTTAATTTAGGAGAAAAAATAAAACTATCAGGAAAAGAGTAAAAAAAAACTAAAAGCAGCTTCAGCATATTATTTAAA
>VWZG01003988.1:427877-452335 GCA_013396735.1 Grallaria varia
TGCCGCCTCTCCCCGCCCGGGCAGCGCAGCCCGCTCCTTCTCCCCTCCCTCCCCCTCTCCTTCCCGTTCCTCCTCGCCGCTCTCCCGCTCGCCATGTCGCTGGGAGCCGGCCCTGAGGCGGGCTTCTCCAGCGAGGAGCTGCTGACCCTTCGTTTCCCCCTGCACCGCGCCTGCCGCGATGGGGACCTGCCCGCCCTTTGCGCGCTGCTCCAGAGCTCGCCCCGCTCCGACCTGGCGGCCGAGGATTCCTTCTACGGCTGGACGCCCATCCACTGGGCCGCGCACTTCGGCAAGGTGGGGCCTGGCCGGGCTCTGCCGGCGGCGGGAGCGGGGGTGGGCACGGGGATGGGAAGGGGAAGGAGGGCGCGATTCCCGCTCGCGCATCGCGGCGCCATCTTTGCCCTTCGCGCGCGCTGTGCCGGGAGGCGCCGCCGCCCCCCCTTCCCTCACCGCCTCCTGCCGCTCCTCAGGGAGTCGGGAGGGGACAGCCGTGGCGCTTGGCCGCCTTCCTGTCCCCGCGGCCAGCGGGGCGGGGGCGGCGCGGGTCACGGGGCTGGCGGCACCTGCCGTCTCCGCGTCACTCATCCCCTCCGTCCCCGCAGCCTTCCCGGGTGACGGCGGCGACCCCGCGCCTCCCGGCCCGGCTTCCGAGCGGCGCCCGAGGCACCGGCACCAGGAGCCGATGGCGAGCAGCGGTCCGGGGGCGCCTCCCACGCTGGGCCCTCGCCGATACCCCCGGAGGGGGCCGGGCGGAGGCTGTGCCGCGGCGCGACCCCTTCGCGCCCCCGTCTGATCCCCTGCCCGAGCTCTCCCCGGCCGGCCCCCTCCCCGCCGCGCCGCTGGCTTTGTCCGCAGGGGCCGACGGTGATCATTGTCGTGTTCAGGCTCCGCACCTGGAGACCGGTTTGTTGTGCCCGTGTTATGACGACCGGCGCCTTGGGAGTGTGAGGAGCAGGCGCTTGTGCCTCTGAGGCGCTCCGCTGTCGCCTTCGGTAGCAAAAATAAATTGCGGTGTATACGTTTTCTGTGTTGGCATCGTTGCAATGCAGAAAAGAGCGAAACGTAAGAAGTGGTTATGCAAACTTCACGTCTTAAAATTTCTCGAGTTTTATATAGGCCTTTCCTGTTTCTGATGCAGTGAGTGTCCCAGACTGTGACAAATTCCAGCCCACGGAGTTGGGATTTGGTGTTTTTTCCTCATTGATTTGTCTGGGTTTGGAATTCGAGGGGCTTTTGTTCGTTTTCTCCCTCCCATTTCCAATATACTTTTATTTGTGTGTTGGTTATGTGCCAGAGGAAGAAGACTGATGTACTTGGGCAGTTGTCATGGTTTATAAAAGTACATTAAGAGATGGTTTCTGTATATTACATGATCTTATCTGCTGTGTAGAAGCATAGCTAAGTAGTCCTTCAGTCCTAAAACAAAGCAAAACAAAAAATCCTAGACCCACCAAAACTAAAATGTAAAGCAGCCTTTTATGTATTCAAAAAGAAGCAAATAATCTACACTCTGAAAAAACGTGAGTGCCTTAAATTTTATCGGGAAGTAATCTCATAGAAAATGTGAAGATACTAATTGCTGTTACAGTCTTTTGTTTCCTTTTTCTATCTCATAAGAATTTCTTTGCACTACGAGCTTGTGGCAGCCTTACTTTTGCCTTCAAACTATTTGTATTGTTGTGGTTTTTTTCCCTTTAAGCATCTCCAGCTTTCTGCTAACCATCCTAGGTTGTGTGATTTTTTTTTTGTGTGTGCATTCCAATTGCTGTTGAAGAGACTCTTGCAGAAACGGCAGACAAAGGGAGCAAGTCAGTCTGCAACATGTACTTTTATTTGCCGTGTTCATTCTTAGGTATGGGTGGTCTTACATAGCAGGGAACAAATCTGACAAATGAGACTTGCAAAGATGATACACGCTATAAATGGCTTTTATACAATTTTACGTATATGTACTTTTCTAAAAGCCTTCAGATCTAGGCATTTTCGATTTATGGAAGTTATCTGCATGTTTTATAGTCTTGTTAGGTAGCGTTCCTTTCTCAGAACTGGAGGTAGTACAGCACATTGAAAAAGTTACTGTAGTGTAATTGGATCCCAAACCCGGCTTTGTGTTTGTGTGGCGTAGTTACACTTTACCTTTCACCAGTTAATAGGCTGTTGCTAGGAGTGATACAATAGCTGCTTTTAGTGGACGCTCAAATGCATGTCNTTTTTTTTTAATTTTTATTTTCGCTTTTGGTTTTTTCCTGAAAGAAATTAAATGACAGAACTTCATGTCTGTCTTTCTGATATAGCGCCATTTAGCAACATGGCCTGCCAGACATCTGTTGGTTCTAACTGCAGCTCTATAGCATGAAGAAATTACAAAACTGATTAAGTTTCTTTCTGTAAGAAGTCCTTGTGGAATAACCCATAAGCAGTGAAATCTAAACAGGTCCATACATATACACGTGTGTGTATGCACTCACAGCAATCCTGGTTTGGTGAACTTCAGTAGCATAGAGACACTTCTTTCCCTTTACAGGCTGAACAAGCAAGATGCCTTTATTGTACCAAAGGACAGTACAAAACAATTTTACAGTAAAGCTGTGTAAAACGACATTCTTGCACACAGGTGTAGATGTGGTTCAGTAAGGAAGTAGTGACAACAGTCAAGTTGGTTATAAAGCAATATGTAAAAGAGGAAAGGTAACTTACGGTGGGGGGAGATACTGATGTAATACTAGGACCAGTAAAAATGGTGTCTCTTAAGACTAAAAATGAAAACACCATATTCTTGAATAACTTGCTCCAAAATGTACTTTTACAGCTTGCAAGTAATAAATAAAATACCAGCAAATTCAATTGAACATGATAGATATTAAAACTAGTGTTTCTGATTGTAATAGCTGGGGTTTTAATGACAGCATGGACCTCCTTTTAGAAGTAGTAGCAAGTCCAAATTTAATTGCTGTGTTCAATACTTGCAGTGGAGTTTGCATTTTCAGGCTATTCCCTGACTGAAGAGATGTGCTTGTCTCCTGAGATGCAGATTAATTCCTATTACAGTTGCTGTATTCTAATTAGAGTTAATTATATAGTGCCCTAAATTACCCTAGCATTCTGTAGATTTCCAAGAAGATGGGTCAGAATGTAGAATCGTCTGAAAAAGCTAACAGAAAGGTAGAAAATTAAGGGCTTGCATAAAAATCAAAGTTACTGTTAATTCACTTTGTTTTGGACTAACCTTAATTTAATTTTTCTTTTTAATCACTTGCATGTGAATTTTTATTTTCTCAGACCTCATATATTTGCTCGTGCTTTTCTGCTTTTATTTTTTGCCATTTGACTGTTTACATTATAGGAAGCAAAATAGTATTAAGTACATTCTGTTTCTTTGGGAACAAAAGTAGTACAGATAAAAATGTCTGTCTCTTCCTTGGCCATTGCTGTGGCCTATGTGGGGGCTGTCTTTCTCCTTGACAAATCAATTTAACCTCTGCTTTAAGTTATAGTAATACAGTAGAAAATATCTGCTCTATTAAATTCAGGTTATTTAATGAAAATGGACTTGTCTGTCCTGATCTCTAACATAAATAATCAAGTGAGGTATTGTTTTTTACTATGTTAGCTTTTCCTGTCTATGGATGTAATTTACCTTGTTCTTCCATAATGTTTCAAGAAGCAGATTTTTCTGACAGCCATGATACACAAGACCCATACTTCAACTTTTAATGGGTTGCAATGTCTTATTGTTAAAGCCCTGTCAGAGAATGTAAAAAAGGGCAAACAAAAAACCTTAATATTTAAAGGTGAAGTTGTACAGATAGTCATGATGTGTAGTCATATTATAAAACAGATTTAAACAGTGCAAGATAGTGCTGGAGAATGAGTTTATTTTTTCCTTTTCAATTGATGGGCTTTAATGCCTGTCTAATTATGGAATTCTTTCAGCCCAGTGCCTATGCAGGAAATGTTGTTCTTTCCTGAAGTTGTAATTCTTATCTGAAAATGTTTTCAAATTAACTCTCTTCAAAGTCTATTGCTTAAGAACTGACTGAATTTTTTTTTTTTCCAGTTGCAGTACATGAACCTCTTGGTGTAGGTGTTTTTTTCCATCACATGACTTATTAATAATTACAGTGTTAAATTTAATTAATAATTACTAAGGTTTAACGGCAGTATTAGGGGTGCTAACATGTGAACGTCAAGGAAAGCCTAAGATTGACAAATACAAAATGTAGGTTTTCTTTTGAGAACATACTTTGCCTTTCATAATACTGATGTTTATGGAGCTAGATTCATTATACTGCGATATTCCAGTTACCCTCACTCTTACTTCATGCAGTTAGTGAGTTAATGGTACATCTGTGTCCAGCCTTAACTCCATTACAGTCCAAAAAAAGTACTTTTTAATATCCTGAAGGATAGCCTTCTTCTGTGTTTGAACTGTATGAGGAAAGGAAACAATTGTATTTCACAATGTATTTGCAAAACTAGTATCAAATATTTCATTACAGTGATTGGTACTGTTATGTATGCAATTCAGCAAGATTGGGAATTTGTAGGTTAAAAGAGGGAGAAAGACTGACATACAGCAAGAGAAGAATGTTGTAATCCTGATGTTGATGTTTCTGTCTGAATCAAGCTGCAAGCCTCCATTTGGGTGTTTTTTAATTGTTCCTTTGACAGACACAGCTGTGATGTGGCTGCTGTTTACTTTAGCTGAGTCTGACACACCCGTGGATTTTTGGTTTATGTGAACCAATGCCCTGAGCCAGTGTGGGGGGTATTATGTGTGTGTAGTGGTGTTTGTTTTCTAACTGTAATTAATGGATGCCTAGACTAAACTGTTTATTTCAGCATAGTACATTCCTTTTCCTTTCAACAAGAAGACAATGTTACTGTGTGACAGGAAAGGAGTGTTGTTTTGACTGTTTTTGCAAGTTGAGGTCATCGTGGCTGTGGTTTGCCTAGTTTCTACAAATGAGATACTATGAATATTTAAAAATAGTTTCTGGTTATCTGATGCTTCTCTTTAGTATGTTTGGAAAATAGAAGAATGTAATATGATTAAATACTGCAATTTTTTAAAACAAAGAACTTTTTTTTTTTCTGTATTGCTACAAACATGCAACCTGTTTTGTTTATAACAGCTCGTCTGTAATAACAGGAAAATGGCAGAAGAAATTTATTCCTTTTATAGATTAATCATGTTATATGTTGTTAAGTATTAGTATTCATTATTAATCTTCTGTCACTCCAAGAAAACATTAAAGAAATGAAAAATCGTGTGTTTTTCTGATTTACCTTTCTTTAAACTCTCTTGAGAGTATATCTGTGTTATCTCCTAACACACTCCTGTTTTGGCAAATGTTATCTAATAATGTCTGGTTAGCATAATGTTTGCTGGATAAGAAAGGCCACCCCCCCACCCGATTTTTTTTCCTTGCCTCCTTAACAAAAATGAGCCAAATAGCTCTTGCAGTTAGGTCTGAAGTATCTTTTATGTCCTCTTTTCCCCTTTCCCAAAAAGAAATTCAGTTTTGGAGGTGAGAAGTACTTTTGGCATGCAGTCTGTAGCCAAGGAGGGAGGAGTGAAAGAGGAGTGGGATACCGTAAATTTCATATTCTCTATTGTTTTGTATCTATGTTGTCTTACTAGGAAGTTTAGGTTTTTCTAGGTTTTATGTATTTATTTAGCACATTCCGTTGTCATAGCACATCTATGTAACATTCTTGGTTTTATTCCCTCATGTCTTTAAAGCTGGAGTGCCTAATGCAGTTAGTAAGAGCTGGAGCTTCTGTAAATGCCAGTACAACACGTTTTGCTCAAACACCAGCCCACATTGCTGCTTTCGGAGGACATCCACAGTGCCTGAATTGGTTGATTCAAGTGGGGGCCAACATAAACAAACAGGTATGGATTCATGTGTATGTCATGTATGGATAGATTTTTTGGAAGGAGTGTCTTGATCCCTTTTTATGATGTGTGATCCTTACATTAACATTCAGATACTTTAACATCAACTGAAGTCAAATGGCTTAATTATCAGCTATAGACCTTTTACATTACAGTAGAGATAGGACTAATAAATGTCCTTTAAGCCTCTAGGGGTTTGGAGGACATTTGTTTGAGAAATTGACATCTTGCTATTTCTTGAACAAAACGTTAATGCTGCTTTGGTGTTGGCAGTATTAGCAAATATTCTGATATTGTAGTGCTGCTTTAGGGGCAAGAGAAAAGACTAGTGAGGAACATAATGCTTATTTAGTAAGCTAAGAATTAGTAAATTTGCCGTCACCTACAGAACCATGAGACCTTTGTGGTGCTTCATGATTTAGTCATACATCTGACTAGTAAGATCTGCCATGGTTTATTTTAAGGTGCACGTGGTTTTATGTTTTTTTCCTTTTTAGATTATTTCCAAAGTTTTTCTAGTAACTTCCTGAAAATAGATCAGAAACATGTACTTTACTAACAAAGAATGAATGACTTTTAAATTATTTTTTTACTATAATTTTTCATTCCTTTTACTGTATGTAATATATTTAGTAGCAGAGAGTGCATAAATATAGCAAAATTCCCTTAAAGGACTGTTGTACTCTGATACAGTAAAAGAATCGAATGCTTAAAATCTGTCATTTAAGAAGAAAATGTTTGAAGTACTGAATGAATCTATTATGTATGCTGGGCATACATAACATGTACCTTTTTAACGCTAATAAGTATTTTTAATAATATTCTATGAGAGTAATTGATACTACAGCATATGCTGTTTTTAAAAGTTGTGGTATAGCACAATATCCATAATATATCTGGCCTGTTAAATGTTACATCATACTTTTCTTAAAATATTTAATGGCCAGACTGTGTCTTAAGTGCAGTAGAGTTAAGCTAAGTCTGCAGAAGAACTTAAGCATTTGCATTTCTAGAGTTTGGTTCTTTTTTTTTTTTTTTTAAACTATGCAAAAATAAGAAATGGGGAAGTTTGTGTTGAGTTTTCAGAAAAGAAGGCTGGTGCATTGAGAGCAGCTGTGAGACACCAGGAGAATTGTAGAAACAATGAAGGTGACTGGATGCAGAGGCTATAGATCGCATCTTCTCCTTGATACCTGACAAAAGTAACTTATGCAATAAGTTATTGCTGCATAGTGGTAGAACCTTCAGACGAGAAAATACAAGAACTATAAATGCATCTGGAGTCCAGGTAAGAATGTAAAGAAACGGTGATTAGAGAGGAAACATGGCATGCACAGAATAAAGATGTACACATAACTGCTAAATGAGAAGAGAAGAATGAATGAAAATGAATGAATGAGAAGAATGAAAGTTACCAGCTATGAGGATAAAGAGAAGAACTGACCAGTGAGGTTGAAATGGAGTTGAAGAACAAGCTTCCTGTCCTGGAACGTGATGCGGGGGAAAAAAAACACGGGTAGTGAGTGAGGTTGTAGCAAAGAAGAAAGTAGCAGCTAGCCCCCAGAAGAAGAGAAGAGAGTGGAGAGATCTCTCCCTGGGCTCAGGGCAACATGCAGATGACTGTAAAAGAAAGTAGAAGGCAGTATAATATGCAGTTAAAAGTGGGCAGGAAACTCATTGCAGCTCAAAGAAGTCACCAAGGCAATCCAGTGACTCATGAGTGTATTAATGGCTTGTCACCAGAGCAAATGGTCCTCCACAGGAGAAGAGTACTGTGCTTCTCAAGTTGAGATAGTGATGGGACTTCTAAGGGCAGACTTAGGTATTGACATGCCAAGGACACAACAGAGATGGGTATTCAGAGTTGACACTGTGGGTGCCTTGTGTGCCATTAACAGTAAGCTCAAGTTACACTTGAATGTAGTAGGGTTTTTTTGCCCCCACAAAATATTTATTGATCATACAATAAGAGGTATTTCAGATTCAGTTTGATGATAAAATAAGATCTCTCTGGTTAATTTAAAATGGTAATAGGAACAAAAACATCTCTCAAGTCCTTTGTTAGGATGCAACTGGTCAGTCACACTAGTCTCATGTGCACAAGCACTGAAAGCTAGGTGGTGTGCCTTGGTGATACTAAAGCAGAGAACTCATCCCACAGATAGTTGGAATGTTTCATACATGGCTATGTAAAGCACAGTGCATGCTTTGCTCTCCCCAGTTCCTTCAGTTGTTTATTAAATTGCAGTCAAATTCTACTATTCTTGTTTTATTTGAATTTCTTAAATGATCTCCATTCCTTATTTAACTTTCAAGCACTTTCAGGTGATCATCTAGGGCTTCCACCCACACTTTTGAGCTTTTGGAGCACTATTTCCTGATGTGTATTTTGTTTATTCCTTCCAGCTCGCTGACTGATGCTGTACTCCAAACAGACATAGTCACTGGCTAATGCTTGTGTGAGGACAAGTGTTCCATGGACACTGGATACAAAACACATGCTGAGAAAGATCGGGGAATACTTGATATTTAAACTAGTAAACTTTCCTTCCAAACTGACTCCTGGTCATTGGCTACAGACTAACCCATCACTTCCGGATAAAGAAAAGGATAGCTTCTGAAAAGGAATCCACTCGAGTCTCTCAGTTTTAACGTAAACCTCCGGTACTCAGTAGAATTTGCATGCACGCTTTCTCATATCTGCCCTGAGGTATTGTATTGTAGCCCATGCTGCCTGCCCTGAAGTTTAGGAAAACTTAAAAATGTCTTACCTTGTTGCTGGTGACAGTTGCCCAGGACACTTCTGAGGCAGCAGCAGTGAAGGACAGATGCTGGAAACTGCTTGTCCCAACTGTACTTTGCTTCCCAAATAAGTTCTGTGAGTATATCCTGTGATGCCCAGCCCTCTTATATAACTGTGTGTGCTGGCTAGAACCATCTCTCTCTCTATGATCAGTTGGCAGTTCTTCCGCCCCCTCCAGGGATAACTGTAAAAAATGCACAGGAGGAAAGCTGAAGTGCCAAGTAATGCTCTTACTCTTTTTACCCAGCAGTGAACTCAAAAGAATGTCCTGCTGTTGATTGGTTCCCTTTTTTTTCTTCAGTGGGCAGTTCCTGCTAATAGTTCTTAGTAATATGACTCAAGACCTGCATTTGGCTGCCTGCCTGCTCTAGTTCACCGTAATAGTGCAAAGCAATTATGCTGCTACTTTTACTGAGGATTTTTTTTTAATGTTTCATTCTTGTCACAACGCAGATTGATTCTGGGCTGTTGTACATATTAATATCAGATAATCATGAGCCCTTTTTGATTTAGAAGACTATTAATTTAAATCATTTTTCCTCTACTCTCAGCCTATTAAACATTTCTGTTTTATGTTGCCTGTGTTGATTGGCCAAACAGTGTTGTGTGGCCTGTCGTAAAGAGAAGGGAAAAATAAAAATACTGCATCCTTACAAGTGATGCAACTTACTTTCATGCAGCCAGTTACCATCACGTGACAGTGACAGCAGATAGATTTAGGATGGTTGGATTACCCATACTAGCAAGAGTTGTAAACACTGATAACCTTGGTAGGGAGCAAAAAAACACTCATTCTTTTGGTATGTTACAGTTTTGTATTTTAAACAACATTTTGGACTAACTCCAGATAGTAATACACCATCAGTTTCCATTTGCATTCAAAATTCAGAAGGCAAAACCATCACAAATTCAAAGCATTTTTAGAAAAGAAAGAGGAAAAGTACTCAGTGTTCTTTAGTTTCTACTACCTAGCTTCAGAAAGGGTAGGGTGCTGGATCTAAGAAATATGAGTAGCTTTTGGAAATGTGATCATCTAATAGAACTTGAAATTCAGTCAATTTTGTTAAGGAATGGAGTTAATTTATTTTTCTTATCTGGTAAAATAGTGCTTCTGTGTCTTAGTTACAGATCATTACTAGAAGTGTTACAAGTGCTTGCACAGTGTTGAGGTTTAACCCCAGTAGACACTGAAGTACCACACAGCTGCCTCCCTGTTGCCCCCACCCAGAGAGCTGAGGGGGAGAATCAGAAGGGAATTGTGAGAAAACTCATGCGTTGAGATAAAGACAATTTAACAGGTAAAAGAGAAAGCAAAGAAAAACAAATCCAAGTAAGTCTAGTGATGGTAAAACATGTTTAAAAACATCACACCACAACCAAAAAAAGCTTAGTTGCTCACCATTAGCTGACTGATGCCCAGCCAGTCTCTGGCAAACTTCTCCCCTCACCGGCCTCAGCTTCTCTTGCAGAGCATGGTGTCATGTGGTACAGGATAATCCTCTGGGCAGTTTGAATCAGTGGTCTCACCTGTGCCATGTCCCAGCCCACTCTTAGCTAAAACTTTGGTGTACTAGAAACATGGCTTTGATCACAAATCCAAAACACCTTACTAGCTACTCTGAAAAAAATAACTATCCCAGCCAAAAAAGTACACGTAGTTGAAAGATTTCAGTGTAAATGTGTGGGGGAGCATTTTATTTAAAAATAAATACCTGCAGGTAAGTTGTTTTGGGTTTTGGTTGGATTGTTTTGGTTTTGGTTGGTGTTTGTTTTGTTTTTTAATAAATGGAAGAGGTGTAAAACTACCAGTGAGTGAAATTGACTGAATCATATCCAGGGTCTTCAAACTTGGAGAAAATGGGAAATACACTCTGAATTCATTGGGAAGATCCTCAAGCCAACAGAAGTTTGGGTCCCAAAAAGACAGAGGAAAAGTCTAGTAAAAAATTGCTTTAGACTGAACTGAAAAAATACCCCTGTTAAAAGAGGCCTGGGAATAAGCGAGTTTGAGAAAAGTGTTTAATCGGTAGGGGAAATGTCATTTGAGGTTATGAAGTATAGTGAGGAAATACAAGCTGATCAGTCAAGCTGAGATAGATCTTCTGATTAAAGCAAAAAAGCAAAAGACTCTTCAGCCAGACAAATAAAAAGACATTAAAGAAGAAAGCCAGATACTTGCTCAGTAAAATGAAATAAAAGTCAAAGGTTATCTAGTCATGACCCCAAGCTAAAAAAGACTGATGTTATCTTTGCGAAAAGGTAGCCATGCTTCTCCAGGTGAGAGGATGAAGATGTTCAGCAGGGAGTTGCAAAAAATAAGTGGGTCTGATGCTTCATGACTCTTTTTGTCATTTCCTCAGGAGCGCAGTACACAAAATACTTAGTTTCCACAGAAACAAATGTTATCTTGAATACTAAATCAATGAAAATTAATTGGCATTTCTACTCATTTATTTATAATGCAACTTCTAGATTGTGAGATAAGTTTGGTCTCTTGGTGCAGTGTTACAAGAGAAAGGTAAATGGGACTTTGACAACTTCTGCTCTAGGTATGAAAGGGCAGCACAAATTATTGATGCTTCCCTTCAGGGAATGTTGCTACAAAGGGGATATATCAGACTGAAGCACATATGGGAAGTGTGAGCAATTTAAAGGACTATGAGGTATTACCAAGGATAATTAGGAATCTGTAGAGCCCTTCAAAATAAAATAACTTCTTTTGCTTCACACAGCCAAATAAAGATAGGGAAGGGATGTCTTACCCATGAAAATGTGCTGGCAAGCTAGACCCTGAAGTGTTCTCAGAAGTTTCTTGGGAAAAAATTGTTACTTTGTTTTTCTGTTTGGTTGCATCCATTCCTATTGTTGAACCAAAACAATTGTTTTGAGGCTCATACAGAGTGCTTTCGTTTCCTCTTTGGATGTGTTGGAAAATAAGTAAACAAAAGCCATTTTTCAGTGGGATATAAGTTTTTTTCCCCCCTTTGGTCTAGCTCATAATTCAGAGAGAGTTTCTTAATAGAGCTAAGAGACTAGTTCAGAAACTATTTCAGTGCAATGTATTTGGCCCCTTAGGAGAATTTCAAAGGAAGATAGTGGTGACTGAAATTTAGGTCATTAAAAGGAATGCTACTAAAATCTAAATCTGTGTATTCTGTTGTTTTTTAAGTATTTTCTCAATTCCTTAGCTTTAGATACATGCTTTTCTGGGTCAGTGATTGAAAGCAGCCCTTCTCAAGGCATATATTCTCTCCTGAGACACTTACCTTTTCTACGTGGTCGTGGAATTTTTAGCTGCTACAAGCTTAGCTCATTCTTTTAAAGTGGTGGTGAAGAGTCCTTTTGTAAAGGTCTTCTCTCATCCTTTTTGTGTTTCCCCTCAAGAAGACTTGCTGATTCAGTTCTCCACATCTTACTGTGCACAGTGTGCTAGGTTTATGGGCCTAGTAGAGAGTTTTTTCATCTTTGTCATATGCATGACTAGTTGAGCTGGCTTTCCCTAAACTGAACTTTGTATTGAAAAATTATTTTTAACTTAGGGTTGATCTTCTAAATACTAATGCTGAGCAAAAGAGGAAAATTGCTTGTTTTCTACACTTTTACCTCTTTATCCAAAAGGGAGGGAAGGGCAGGGGGAAGGAAGCAATAACGTAATGATGAATTGAAAGACAGCTTCCATGACTGGAAAATTTATTACACTGGGAAGAAAACTTTTCAAGATAAATTAGTGTCAAATTAATTTCCATGTATGATAGTTAATGGGTCTCTGTTCTCTGTTAAACTTCTGTCTTCCTGTTACTTCAGGAAGAGTTATAAATTGGAGAACTTACACTAACTTCATTGGAAAGCGGTCTTTATCCATCAGCTACAGAGAGCCATTTTGTAAGAAGGGCTCTGTGTCTCTTTTCTGGCTCCAAACTTAGCCTCAGCAATTGTCCTTAGTAAACTTTGTCTAATACCATTATTCTTCCTTGCTGGGTGTGCCAGGTAGTTCACTGTTTGAATATATATCTTAAACACTGCTAAACTGGCTTACCCTCAGTGAATTGGTGACTCATTTTAAAAATATTTTACCATGCAATAAAATTGGCAAGTAGAAAATTCAGAATACAATCCAAAATTCATTTTCAAGTTACATTTACATGGTCTAAAAGATGTGATTAAGTTTCTCGAAAGCTTGGCAGGCCATTTAATGCTTTGGTACTTTCTGTCTGTCAGTATCATATTTTGAATATATTCACATTTTAAATAGAGCTGAAGTTTAACGAGTACTATAGAGTTAGGTATGAACACTGTTGCATGTAGAGACTGGTGAGTCAGTAAAGGTGCTGTGTTAGTGTAATAGCTAGTGTTGATATTTTAATAAAAGGAACAGGGAAGCAAAACAGTTAGAACATGTTTAGTATTAGTGTAACAGACCAGCAAAGTATGTCAAAAGTGTGGAGAGAAAGAAAGAGAGTGGGGAAGAAAACAAAACAAAAAAATTTTATCCCTTGCTGTCCACTCGAAGTGTAAAGGACTGGGATGATTAAATCGTGTTAACAAACCAGTAACAACATTTACTTCCTACTTAAAGGCAATGTTTCATTTACAGGTTCTTTTTTGTGGTTCTTAATACTGATGGTTTATTGCAAGTACTGAATTTCCTCTGCAGCCTGTAGATCACAGTGCATGAAATTTCCCTGCTGCTTGCTTAGATTTGTAAAATTGCTGTAGATTCTCCCTGTTACTTGTGAAGACAGTTGGTAGGGAGGAGTTGCCTGAAAAGCAATACATGACTCCCAGTATGTTTACACATAATGCAAAAAGATTAAAGGATTGGATGTGCTGGTTAATACTAATGGAAGAAAAGACAAGTAAACAGGATGTGGGTCATTGTTCATGTCTTGAGAGAGATCTGGCCCGTCCTATGAATGCGGGGCATACTTCTATTACAGTAGAGTTCTGCATACATACTCCTCTCCTGCTGAGTACTGATGGTGCAACACAGGACTGTGTAAGTGTGTCAGCAATATGTGAAAGCAGTACAGTCCCACAAACTCAGCCTTGGTGCTTCCAAACTCAAGGTGATTTGCTCAGTCCAACAGTACTGAGAAAAATAAGTGCTAGCAGATAAAGGTTTTAGAATAACTTGTTATGATGCTGTATATTGTGGGGGGGTTTAACAAGTTTTGCTGAGTATGACTGCTGATTGCCTAGTTGTTTGATAAGGCTCATCTTGTGAGTTAAATGCCCTTAGCAGTTATTTCTTGCTTAATATCTAGTGTACATGGCAGCCTACTGCAAACTTTAAAGTAATGATAAAGTACCTGATATTTTTGCTAGCTTATAAATGCTGCTTTTATATATCTGCTTTCTTAATTAAAGTGAGTAATGTAACAATAAGATTTTAATTTTTAGAAAGATTATGCTTGACAAAATGTAGTTTGTCTTTACAGGATTATGTTGGAGAAACTCCTATTCATAAAGCAGCTCGATCTGGTAGTATGGATTCCATAAGTGCCCTTGTGGCTCATGGTGCGCAAATAGAGTAAGTGAGGTATTTTTTTGTTGTTGTTGATTGTTGCGTGTGTAGCTAACTAACTTAGACCAGTAAATATAGATACTAATTTCAGAAGGAAAAGTCAAAACAGCAGACACCTGATTATAAGAGATAGCTAGACATGTTCAACTGTAATAAAGCCCAAGATGTTTTGCATGTCTAGTAATAAAGATTATTTTACTTAAATGATAGCAGTGTACTAAATTATTGCTGCATTTTTACCTGATACGTTAAAATATTTATCACGTTTCTGTGAGATGACCCCAAATGGCATACTTTTTCACTATGTAGTTATTTTTTACAAAAAAATCTTCACCTTGCACTGGTGAATAAATACAGAAAACAATGCAAAAGCAACTTTATGTGCAAAACAGTAATTCACACACTCTTTGCAGTTAAATACTGTTTGTTAGTGTATTGTGTATTTGCCCTGTTAACTTTTTTCTTTAAAGGTTTATATACTGCAAAAACATTCAGAAAAGCTCACAAACTTTTGCAACTTACAGCATGGACAAAATGGATGCAGTTTTCACCTAGAAATGTTGAGTATAAGCTCTATGGCTTATAATAATGTCAATACTTTAGCAATTTGTTATAATTAGAACTAGCTGTATTATCTTAAATGGTAACTAGTTACTGTATTTTAACCTGCAGTATGAAACTGAAGTTGTAAGTGAAGTAAGAATCTTCTAGTTAATTTCTTGTTTTACCCTTTGGTTTCCATCTTACTGTTTTTGTAATGTTGCCCTGATAAATATACCATAAAATATGACTCTTTTCAGTGGTATCATAGAGTATTCAGGAAATACACTAACTTTTAAGTCAACAGTAATGAACTAGGGATTTCTTCATAGAAAAATGGAAGAAGCTGTCTCAGTTATTGACAAGATAATGAAATCAGTCTTAAATTTATAAATTCCGATTTTGCTCTCACTTTCAGATATTTCAAATATAAACTTGGATTTAAATTTACTGTGGAATTGAGCAAACCTTAATTATCATCATCAATTAGTATCAAAGTAGTCATCCAAAAGAGAAGTTGTGGAATTGCATAAACAATGTGAAGTGGTATCTGCCTTTGACCAAAGCTATTTGCAGCAGAAGTAGTGTAGGTTTATAGGAGTTTTAGTGAACAGGAAATAATTTGAATTCTCAGGTTTTTTAACTTTGAATTCCATCTGTGTTTCAGTAGACTAGACTTGTCACAGGTTTTATAGGTAATTAAACATCAGATCCTATCCAGGAAATGGTGAAATCAGGGATGCAAGTGCAAGAGGCTTGTGGAGCAACCCATGTTTAGTCATTTAGAAGATAAGGACTTGGCCCTCTCACCTGAGAGAAGTAGCTGTTAACTGATAGGGGTGAGGATTTTTTCCCATAGAATTCAGTTTCCAGGCTCAGTATGTTAAATTAGGCCAAATCAATATATATGCTTTTGATATTAGTTTATTTTGGGTCATTTGGGTTTGAAAACGCCCCATGTTAATAGTTATGCTGATTTCCTGATTTGTGTAACAACGTAAAAATGTAGATGTTCTGTAAGTTTTGACTCCTGTCTTTTATGGCTTCAGTTAGAAGAAAAGGAGAGGGATTTTAGCCATAAAATTGAGTCCTAATTTGTATGTAATAACTGAAATGATAATTAACTATATAAGACCAAGTCAAGACTTTTATTCAGTACAGAACTAAGCACTAGTGCTGATCTCTAGATGATGAATAAGACCTTTTTTTATTTTTACTGAGATTAGATTTTCTAATCCAGTTTTTTCTTTATTCGTGTAGTTATGGTATCGAAATCTAGTTTTGTGAAGATGCAGAGAATGTCCCTTGTGACTGCAAATAGTAAAGAACACTATTACATGATATTTATAGTATACATACAGAATTACACCATCCCTTGTTTTTTATAGCAAGTAGAACAGGGATGCTATTACACAAACACTAGTAATCAGTAGTGTAATGTTGCAAGAACTACATTTTTTATTAATGAGTGATTATTGAAATACTGCTGTTAAAATGAAGTAACTTGTACTAGTGTAATCTTGTTACCGGTGTTTACCACATTGCTACTTTATTCACTGCTTTGGTTATATTGGAAGCCAAAGAATATTGACAATAGTCCTGTTAAGGATAAAAGTAAGAATTTTAGTTTTAACGACATGGCATCACTAGAATTGTTCCAGTTTACTTTATTTCAGGCTTGTTAGTGTATTGCTTTTACAGAGAAAGACAGTATGTTGCAGTCTCTAAATTTCATTAAGCTGTTGCATTGTTTTCCTAATTGATGAGAGAGAATTTGGGTCTCTATTCCTGTGTAAATTTTTTATAATATTAAAAAATAATAATTGTACCCTAGTGAAAATATTTTGATTTTTTTTGTGGTATTTACCTTTTCATTTTAGCTGAAGCATATTCTGTGCACAGTATGTCCTACAGCCATAAAAATGGTTGCTCCACTAACTATGGTATTCATGGACCCTTGAAGAGGGGGAAGCAGGTGGTCACAATGTCCTCATATGAGTGAAAAGGTTTGCTGTGTAACTGACTTTTTAATGTGGATAGTACCTTTTAAAGTATCCATAATAACTGCTGGATTTTCACTAAAAAGCATATTTATGCAATTTATATATGGTTAACTGTGTATTATTTATCATGGTGACAGACAAGCGTCCACAGCTTTTTATGAAGGAAAAGCCTTCTTGGTGCCAGGTTTTGTTTTGCTCTTTAGCACTAATTTTTAAATGCTGTGTATTAATATAGTTATATAGATTGCATCACAGCATATATAAAAGTATAAAATTCATTTGTACATACAGACACTGTTAAATCAAAAAAAGAATAAGCAGGTGCAGTTGTTAATTATCCTGACTTGAACTTCCCTCATGTCATGTCTGCATGCAGTGCTCTTGAGCATTTTGTCCGCTTATTTCTCAGTAAAAATTCTTCTGCAACTGTCATTTAAACAGTTGTGTATTCCTTAGTGTATTGATTTAGAGCTATGAGGGAAGTTTCCAACACTGTATTATCCTGGGATAGAGGGTTGTAACTTGTGGAATGGGATGTGACTTGGTATTCACCATCCAATTACACTCAAGTACTTGCTTGCTTCAGAGTTTTGTTGATCAAGATGCTTGAATAGCATCATAGGAAAGCTTTCTGTTTGCCTGCCAGAAATCTTAAGGTTTTGGGGGAAATTGGTTTGTATACCATGATGGATATTACAAGACCCCAAAGATGGTTTCCTTTCTAGTTTCTTATACTCTGGTTTCCAGGTTTGAGGAGAACTGATGTGCCTGGATAAATATACCAGTTCACCTGTTTCTACCAGATGACACATTCATACTGTGAGGTTGATCTGATTTAGGCAGACACTTCAGCCACATTCTCATTAAAACTGTCTGGCATTGATTTGAGTGTGTGAATTCACTCCTCCTATAATGCCAGAGATGTCCTATTTCTGGTATTAAGTTTTTCAGCAAAAGCTTTATTCTCATTCTTTGACAGTGGCTCAATTTTATTTCTGCTTTGCAAATTCCTGTGGCACAAATTGTGTTTTGTTGTTCAAAAGAGCATCATTAATTCGTTTATTCTTCTTCACAACTTCTCTCTGTCCTCTATAACAGAAATCTGTCCACTGGGAGTTTTTTAGTGGATTAGCCCTTTGTGAAATTCTTGTAATAGGTTTTTGTTGGAGTGCTTCACATTTTAATTGTGACCACTCTTGTGATATCTCAGCTTTTGTTCTTCTCATTTGTACTTTTGAGATTTAACTTTCTGAAAATCAGTCACCTCTAGTGAAGAGTAGTGATGTGTAGATTTCATGATGACACAGAAATCAGCCTTTCCTTTGTGATGTAAACCCTCTGTTCCTTTCCTGTTTGGAGGGGAAGCTTGCATTGCCTGTTCTCTTGAAAGGTCTCCGGGTTTAGAGATCTGCATTGGTTTCTGGAATTCTTCTTGATTTCTTAAAATCTTAGCAGCTACTTACAGGTTTTTAATGTGTGCTTGTTTTTCTTGCCTAGCTAACTTAACTACCAAACTTCTAATATTGAACTGCAATCCATTGCTGGTGTTAACATACTTGTGAAGTGACTGGGTCATCTTTTTAGTTCAGAAGCTGCCCTGCTACATGGATTCAGTGTAGAAGAGCCAATATCCTACTTCCTTGTCGTCATTAACCTCACCTTGGGAGTAGTGCTTCAGGTTCTTACTGATCATTTGTCTGAGAGTAGGATTTAGGTGCTTTTTAAGCAGAGAAGTTCTTATCTGTTTGTTAGTATATTAATGCTTATATAATCTGCTGGTACTTTTTAGACTCAGACCACTTCATACACAGTTCTTGTCGTAAATGTGATTGCCTGCTGTCCAGATAGAAATTAAACTGCTGGATTAATTGCTGTTGTTGCATTATTAGACATGCTGTATAGTTGAGGTTCTTGTTTAATTGTATGTATCAGGCATTTTAAGAGCTGTCACTGTAGTAGTCTTGTAGGGACCATTCTACAGTACAGGGGTTTACACATGTTGGAATTTGTTCTGCCTTGCCCACTTCATAAAATTTTTACAGAAAGGCAAATTCAAAGTGGCACGTACATTTCAGTAGTGGAACACTAATTCTGCAGAAGAATTACAGGGTAAGCTTATTCTTAGTGGGCGTGGAATAAGAACAGTGGTTACTGACATCAACCCTGAAATAGAGAATAGGAGAGGTTGTGCCTTTTATGAATGAAGTACAATCCATCATTAAAGCAATGGTATTTTATGACCTTTCTGGAACCTACAAAGAAAGTGCACAAGATACATGTGAGCTTGACAGTGTAGCTTATTCTTTAATGACAAGCCTTGTAGCACTGGTTTCTTTGCTTTTCTTCAGTCCAGAAAAGCTGGATAAAAAACACCAAGATTTTGTATGAGGATAGCTCAGATTTCTGACAGGAATATTTGAGTTTTGGTGGGGAGTGATCTGCCTTCATTTAAGATACTGTACTAGTGTTCACTGTGCAACTTCCCTTCAGATGGTTGTTTGTTTTTTTTCTGTAAGGTAAACTATTCTGCTGCTATTCTGGCAACAGAAACCTGGGTGCAGTTAAGTCAGGTCAGGAAACCAAAGTGTTATGAAGTGGAACTTGGCCAGAGTTAAATACAGTGAAAGAAATAAGGGTGTAGTATATTCCCAAATGTAATAATCTGATTAGTTCTGATGGTTAGTCCAGACATTGGTAGTTGTGATCTGTACAGGTGCTGTGCTTGATCTGCCAATACTTTCTGACTAGGTATGTAATGAGAGAATTGTTACTTGCAACATGTTTGCTCTAACCTGCTGTGTTGATTTGGGGTTTATTTGCTGATCTGGTTTGTCTTTTTAGTAAAGTTGTTCATAGATCAGCTAGTGCCTTGCACATGGACAAAAAAACAGCAGTTAGTTGTGGTATGGCCCAGAACATGTTCAAGTTGCTCAGAAAAGTTTTCTAATGTGTGTCATCTGCTGCCAGTTGCAAGATGCGTCTCATTGCCTGGAAGAGCTTTGGCAACTGTAACTTAGGGGAAATGCTACTCATCAGTTTCAGCTTCATTCGCTTTTCTTGATGTGCCATGTACATGGTAGAGAGATTTTCTTCCGTTTAAAAGAAAACTTAAGTTGGAAAAACTTTCTTGTGAAGCTCGTTTAAAGTGGTTTTATGTACTTCAGCAGATTCTTAATCCAAAAAGTCCGTTGTCTGCTTGAATTAGAGTGTCAAGTTATTTTTGTCACAAAAACATTTTTCAGTAATTCAATAATCTCCCTCTATTATGGGAAAATAATCCGTCTAATGTCTGTGGTCCTTTCATTCTTGATTTATTTCCCTTTATACCTTAAAATTCATTTACCTCTTTTCTTCAGTTTTATTCACAAGCTTTCACTGTACATGCTTTTTGTGATGATTCACTTGAACTTTCTTCCAAGTTCAGCACATTTGAGAGAAGCTTGCTTTCTTCATTTTTTTAATTCTAAGCTATCATTGGTTTTCAGTTGCCATGTTGAAGAGAAATAACACCCTTTGATTTGCTGCTAGAGGTATCTTAGCAAGAATCTGTGTTGCAAGATTTTTTATCTTTTCAAGTCAGACTTTATAATGAGCCTTTCCTTCATTGTTTTCCATAACACCTTATTAATTGTAAGCAACTGCAATTCCTGCCTTCTTTCTAGAAACATGAAAGCAGCAGCAGTGATAATTCTCATTGTCATAAAGTTGGCTGGGTAACTCTTACATTCTCTTTGGTTTTAAAGTGGCTGCAGTACTATAAAGATGCTTATTTAGAATTCAGTTTTGCTAGTGATCTAGGAAATACTTATTTTCATTTTAATAGGAAAGGTCTTTTCTCTTATGCAATACTGCAATTAGACTGTTGTTTTAAGAGCTACCATAGTCTTTCATACTTTCACTTTGCCAGTTGAATTTAGGCATCCCTTCTTACATAATTAAATAAGAATTTTAAAATATACCAGCAGGTACCAGGCCAAGTCAAATAGGCATGTATTTTTCGGGCAAAAGTTTACTTGGAAATGCGAATATTTTTTGTAAAAGGTACTGAAAATCAGAGTCCACTGTTTGAAGTCTTTATTAAAGCATATAAATGAGAATACAGATAGAGTAATAGATCACCACCTAATGGTGCTCTTGTAGCAATTCTAACGCCTCCCATGGTTAATGAATTCCTTCTTCTGCCACTTGTTCAGTCGTGAGTTGAAGTATTTAGGAGATGACTACAGCTGCATAATTCATGGTTCACCTCGATTTTTTTGTAGAAAAGTGGCTTTGCAGAGAAGAGTCCTTCTCTCCAGTATATCCATCTTGGAGATTGTTCACAGAAACTCTTCCACTGTTTTTAAAAGTCTAAAACAGTTTCAGCTGCCAAATGCTTTGTTGTGAAATAAAAACTTGGCACCAACTTGTGCTTTTGTAGATGCCCAGTATATAATTCTAGTATGAAGTTTTGTAGTTGTCCCCAGCAGTGACACGCATCTGTTTAATTAAGAGTATTTTTCTCTTGGTATCTGGGAGTGAAAAAAAAGTTTGAAACTATTTCATAACTTCTGTATTTGGACACCAAAGGGTTAAAACACTTAAAGTTTAGTATTTTAAAATAATTTTGTTTTAGAAATTTTAGACTAGTATACTACTGTTTATATAGGAAACGTTTTTTTTTCTCACTGTGGGCATTTTAGTATTCTGATCTTTTTTTCTCTTTCTTCTTTTGTTTTGTTTTAATCCTTGTATCTGCTAATTTTTGTATAGGAATAGCTACTAATTCTTTTGAGATACAGCCTACTAAATTTAAAGTAATTGAAGCCATGAGTTGACCGGTAATTTTAATCCATTCTCTATAAATTTCAGTGAAGAACTGACAAATTGGTTTCAGGATGAAAGTAATAATGCTTTAAAAGGCATAAAAGGCTTAGTATCTTGTTGTTAAGGTGGTCACATGATAATGGCTTACGTATTGAATAATGTGCTACAGCACTTTATATATGTTAATGTACTTTAATCTTAATGTTGCCTGCAAATATGTGATCCCTTATGGTATAAGTTTCCTGTTTATGCACCATTGCCCGTTTAAATCAAACAGAAGATTCTGAAACTGTAAAAACTACACATGTCAATGTTTTACAGCTACGTAATTCGAATTGACTTGATTTTTTCAAGTAATCCTAGAAAGGGGGAGCATTCCATATAGAAACTGCTGAAACTGCCACAGGTGCTTCTCCGAAAACCTTACAGTTGTGGCATTGAATGTTCAGTATCGCTTCCTTTCTGCACACAAGGCATACTGTTGAGGTATTTGTTGCGGTGATTGGTTTTAATGCTAATCTAGGAATTCAGATATAGAATCTATAGATTTGCATGCTTTGCTTACCCTAATTTACAATTATCTACATTTTTATTTGTAAACTAACAATAGATAAGTTGAGATCAGTAATTTTTAACAGATATTACATTGATATACGAAAACTGTGGTGTATTTTCTTAGATTGTCGCATGGCATTAACAAAAACACAGATGTAGGCACTGTAATCACTATTTCAAATATTTAGGAGATTTTTTTTACATATATGAATGTTTTTTCAAAAAGATTTGTTGACTTTTTTGTGGCAAATGTTTGTTTTCTTCTTCAAGGTATGTGACATTATAAGTGGAAGATAGTGTATTTCAGATGTATTTCTGTTAAAAACACAACTTTTTTTCCACCAATGAGTTTGAAAAATGAATAACTGAAGCAACTTAGAAGCAATTTTTTTAAAAGTAAATTCACTATAATTTATAATCCAATGCAAGAAGTACAAGTCTTTTTCTTTCTACAGATCTTTCGAAGAGTAAATTTTGTAAGTTATCATGAAGGAAATCTTTCTTGGACAAAGTCATATTTGAGCAATTGGAAGTTTTGGATTGGTTTGTTTTGGGGTTTTTTTAAACTTTCTATGACTTAGCCATAGTGGAAGTGTCTTGAATATGTTTTGAAAGCTTCCGTCAGTTTTTTCCCTTCCTTTAGTGAACTTAAACCAACAAATTGTGATTAGATTGAAATAATAAAAACATCCTTCTAAATAAAGCTAAACTGAAAGTTGAATTCATGTTTCTGTACACCAGTCCTGTTTGGTCAGATAATACATATGTCTCTATTGATCTTGAACAACAGTTGAATTGCACTTACAGCCAACATTTTTGAGAAAGCATTTCAGAAGAAGGAAATACCTATACATATGCTTCGTCAATTAGCTGCTTTAATTTGTTACCAGAACTCTCAGATAAACTAACTCAGCCTTTAGAGTGGGAGTTCAGATGATGTCAACCAGAGGGAGAAAAATGGGTATTAAAAAAAAAAGTCCTCTTCATGCCAAGATTAGTCAGTTTTGAAGACTGCCTGTGGACATCACTTGATGGAAGAAGAAAAATGTGTTATAAGAGTGTTGTTTTAAGCCCAGGTGTGTGAATAAATGTACATGCATCAGTGTGCATTTTGAGTTTGTTTATGAAAGATATGTCACTACAGAACAATTCAAGTGTCGTCTGTCAAGGAACTTCAAGATCACCTACTTCTACTCGTCTGTATTCAGACTTCTGTCAACTTCTCTCATGGATTTTTTGTTTTCTATTTAGAATTACTTTATAAAATGAAAATGTATCCTTCTTGTTACACTTGTCTTTCTTCTTTTGCTTTGGCATTAGCATCTTACATTCTTCAA
Source organism: Grallaria varia (assembly GCA_013396735.1). Lineage (NCBI taxonomy): Eukaryota > Metazoa > Chordata > Aves > Passeriformes > Formicariidae > Grallaria > Grallaria varia. The sequence goes on from VWZG01003988.1 coordinate 451,348, forward strand.
AGTACAGAAGTATAAGATGTCTTTATCTCCAGCAACTAGATTTTAGCCTATGGGAAGGCTGAGGGTAAATAATACCATGCTTCTTGGTTCTAATTTTTTTCTAGTAATAAGAATTACATGGAAACAGTGAATAAACTATAAAGCACAAAAAAAATGCTGCCATGTGAAAGAACCTTAACAGGACTCAGTCATTTTTCAAATACTTGAATTGCTTTGGAAAGGATGCAAGGTATGTGCTTTCTAAACATGGAGTGAATTGACTTTCTAAATTGACTTACCAAAACTATGCTTAGCCCTGGACAATGTTAAGTAAGGAATTTTCCTCCTGTTTGTCAGTTCAAGCCTTCACATAGGTTCCTGTCTGGAATAGGTGCCATAAAGGGAATGATATTTTCAGGGCTTTAGTCTTCTTTCTTCAGTTTTTCCACCTGTTTCAGTGGCTGGACTGATCTTCAGAGTTGTCTTCAGTTTTTGACCTTTTTCTTTTTTTTTGCTGGAGAGAAAGGGAATTAAGTTTTTGGGGCACAGCTGTCTGATTTGACAGTAACTTGGCCAGCCTAGTCAATGCATATAGTGCACCGAGTCAATGAATATTGTAATAAAGGCTGGCTAATCATAAAACACAAGTAACTTTTCAAGGCTTAGTCTGATTTTCTTATTTATGACTTTGTTCCATCCTTCCACACCTTCCTTGCCAGTAGTTTCTTCCTTCATGAAATCATCCTTGAAAAATGCAGTGTATGTAGCTTGCTATCTGCCTTGTTTCAGCTAGGTAAGCCTAGCTTAGAGAAAAACCTCAAAAAGAAACAGAAGTTTGGGCTCAAGTTTGACATTTTTTGTCAGGGGAGAAAAAAAGGTTAAAAAAAAGCCAGCCACCAAAGAACCTACAAAACAAAAAGTAAAACTTGCAAGAAATTTCCGTACTCATTTTTGAATTCTGAGTAACACAGTTGCTGAAATAGAGCTGTCATATTTGCTGTATGATTAG
>VWZG01003988.1:452344-492918 GCA_013396735.1 Grallaria varia
GTCTGGAAGTCATTTTCAGTTATAATATCCTTTACCAATTCTTCTTTATCTTAGCAGCTATGAGGAATGAAGTACCTTTCAAGGGATGCCTAATAACTGAAGTAGTTGAAAATATACTTGAATGTAGTGATTATCTGAGTCTTCTGCTTGTCGATTTTTTTTTTTAATTATTATTTTTTAACCATGCAGTCCATGTCATGTGTAGTCTACTTAGTAGACAAATGAATCTTTGGTTACTGTTCCTCCTTTTCACTTGATAGTCAGTTTACATGATTGCAGTTCGTAAGCAGGGGCTGACACAGGGATTGCACATAAGAGTCTGAACTCCTCTTAACCTTACATGTAGTTGAGACAGTGAACTGTTTCTATTTTCATCCCTGTAATCTAGTCTGTTTACAGTACTGACACATTCTGAGCTCTTGGGCTGAGATAGCTGCTTCATTTTCAGCCCTTGGCAACATTTGAGACAGATCATACACCGCAGATTTAGTAATGTATGTGTTCCTACTTCCTTGTAATTATGGCTGGAATGGGGTGATTCCACTCCAAATCCAGATTAGCACTTTTAAACAATGATCTAGTAGATGTCCTAGTTTTTAAATTCATTCAAGTACCCCAGGGTTTCTGGAAGGATTGTATTACACTCTATTTTTCTGTTTCACATTTGGAATCCTTACAGTAATGGCAATATTTCTAAATTATTTTGAAAATACATAAATCTATTCCAGTCTGGTAAAACTCTAATATCTGTTTAAGAGCATTTTCTTTCCTACTTTGTCCCTAGTTGAGTTAGCCTTTTTTTTCTTGGATCACTTGCATTTTGTTAGGTTACATACATCATCTATAATGTAGCATGGCTAGCTCTTGCTGTCTTTTGTGTTCCCGCTGACAGATTTTTCCTTCTAGAGAAGGCTAGAAAAGTCAGCTAAAGAAGTATTTTTTATCTTTCTAGCCTTATTTTGAGAAAGTGATAGGAAGTTTCTGCAAGATTTGCCAGCTTTTTCTCTTCTTCACATTGTTATTGGAATGCAAGCCAGTTTAGCTGAAATTTCAAAGTATATGTAAGTCCCAGAATAATCGAGCTTTGAGTAAAATAATGGACATTGACAACTAGATATAGAAAAGATACTCAGTTTTCTCACTGAGGGATCAGAGAGAATTTGGCCATTGTGTTCTCTTTCTTAGCATTTGACCAAAAGGTGTTTAGAATTCTAGATTCTGTAATCTTTTATTTGATTGAACTTTTTTCTTTTTTTTTTCTTCGCTAACTTTTGAACACAAGGCATTCTATTGAAATTGTTAGGCTAAATTCGGGCTCACACTTTTAAGAAAGATTTCTAAACTCTCAGAAACAAGAATGTTACATCCAATGGGCTTGAATCCCTTAAAAACGTATGCAGGCCTTTCAAAATACTTCTGTAGAACAATCTTTGTCTGCCTGTTAAGAGTGAGAATGGCACAGATCTTAAAACATCAGAGGTCATTACATTTTAAAATACAACAATCTCTTAAGTTCATATATTTTGTTTCTGGGGAATATAATTCTGCTTTCCCAGAGTTTGGTCATGTAGTCTTACACACTTGGATCTTTGTACATCTCTGAATGCCTCTGGCATTGGTTTGAGGAATGGTGACTTAACTGTAGTCTGTCTTACATTTGGTTTTTCAAAGCACAGTTGTTTTTCAATAACATTTGCTAAGTAATAGAATTACTGACTCCTTGAAGTTTTATTAAATTAGGTGGTCATTCAATACCATATTGTTTTTGTAATTTTTATCTTTGTGTAACTTTAATTTGCTCTTGCTTAGATTTCCTTTACTGTCCTTTTGGAGCTTGCAGATTTAAAACAGATTTCAGAGAACTGAGCCATTCTTTTTGACCAAAACAGATCTGTTGAAATTTCTGTTTCTTAAGCTGTAGTTTCGTTGTGTTACATCTGTATGCTGCACAAGTAAATCAGAACTACTAAAAACATTGAATTTTATCTGGATCCTCAGCAAGACATTCAGCATTGGAAAGGACTGACTGCATTTTGCAGAATTTCTGAAGTCATAGGCTGCTCTTAAGATGCGGAGGGGAAGAGTCTCTAAAACTTTCTCCTGATGCCTATCTTTAATTATCCTTTGTTTGTGTTAATCGCATTCATATACTATCTGCACTTGATGGACAGAATATTCTCTTCTGCAACTGTCTTCTAGGTATTCGAAACTAATACCTCTACTTTGAAGCTTCATTTCTTTGGCATAACTAAGTTTTTCAGTCTTCCAGAGTCTTATTTTCTAGACCACTGTTGACTGCTGTTCTCTGGATTCTTACTAGTAGGCCAAGTTAGTGGTGACTTAGTGTAGTATGGAATGAAATTAACCCTGGTCTAGCCTAATAGGTTTTGTGATTTTGTAGTATTTTGATTTATACATTTATGGAAATAATCTTCTTGTAATAGTCAGCATCTAAAGTTTTTTTGGTCTCATTTTTATAGCAAATAAATTACAATGACCTAGGAAGCAAATCTGGGCTTTTTTTCTTTAATTTCTTCATATAAGTTGAATTGAGTTGTTTTCTACTTCATAACAGTTTCAACAAAATCATTTCTGTTAATCTCCTGAAATCTTACTCTGTTGTCTGGTCTGTTTCTGGATTTTTAAGTAATGGCCTTCTCTACTATTGAAGCCAAGAAAGAAAAATTGAATTTTTCCAACCAGTTACATCTGTCTGGAAAGGCAGAAAAATATTATGAAAGATTAGTTGGCATCTTCTGCTTCACCATCTAGTTTTGTCATTTCTGGCCCTCTTGTATCCACTTTTATGTTATTCCTTATGAAGCTAGCCTAAATTTGTAAGCATGAGAGGTATGTTTGTGTAAATGCATATGATATACAGAACTTCTTCCAATTAAACCTCTGCCTCTCTACATGTCCTCCCTGATTTAATTTATAATCTTCATGCATTAGGATATTCAAAATCAATGTTGTTCTCTCGTGCACAGAAAACTCTTGATTCAAATTAACATAGCAAGTCCCAGTACTTATGATGTCACACACTTTGAAATGAGAAACAAACCATAAACAAAAGTATAAGCAAAGCATAACTAAGTATATCATCTTTATCTGTCTATCTTTTTCTATATATGTATATATTTTGTTGTTAGGAAGAATAGTGATGTTGTTGTTACCTTAGAAACCAGAATGCCATGGACAATTGCCAAGTCATGTTAAGTTTCTTTTGAGTATTTGATCTTTTGCTCAAGTTAAAGCAATAGATTGCAGAATAAAATGCAGAAGATGGTAAAATTCAGCACTTAATTAGTCTGAAGTTTATGTAAAGATCAGATACTTCAGACTATTTTAGAATAAAGCATTTTGAGTTTAAATAGGAAGATGGTTTAAGACACCTAGTATATTGATTTTATTTAAAAGTGTATTGTCTCCCAAATTTTGCTTAGAAGCCAGATATATATGCAAGAAGTTAAGTTAGTTATAAAACTAAGATTGATAACTAATTTCTTAATGGAAATTTGCTAAGTGTATGTTTTCTCTCATCACCGGCAGATAGATAGTCAGTAAGGGCAGCAGCAGCAGCAAGCTAGCGTGATGAATGAGTGTAATTCAGTTTCTTTGTATTGTACAGCTTGAGAAATGCCAGTGGCCTGACAGCAGCAGACCTTGCACATACCCAGGGCTTCCAAGAATGTGCCCAGTTTCTCTTGAACCTCCAGAACAGTCACCTGAGTCGTTTCTATAGCAATGGCACCTTAAATGGGGTTCATCAGAATGCAGGTCCCAATCCATTCACTGGTGGGACAGGTCGAAAGAGATCCTTTGAAGATACGGAGTCTGCTGGAGCAAAGAAGGCTAGAACAGAAGGTGAGATCCCAGAGGTAAAAGGGATGGGTTGATAATGTTGCTGAGAAAGGAAAATAAACATTTTAAAGCCTCTTGGAGTGGATATTGAGTATTATTGATGAACTCACATGTCTAAATTACATATTAATACAAGAAGCAGATGAATATGATTCCATGCTGCAAGATCCCAGTTTTCCCTGTCATCATCTTGGTGTGTTCAGAAATTTCTATTTCCAGATAGTGCTATAGCTGCGTGATGCCAAGAATAATTATGCAGAGGAGTAGGAGCTAAAATTAGTTTCTACTCCTTCCTCAGTTTCTTCACCTTCAGGAGAGCCAAATAACATTGCGTTGATTCACATAGAGGCCTGGATGTTCTGATGGTAATTTTCCACTTGGGGATTAATTCACAATTCAGAAACTCTATGCTAGGTAAGGTGAATGAAAGAAATTTAATGCAGAAAGGTTTTTCAAATAAGGGGGATTATATCTGTAAGTTAGCATACCTTAAGTATCCAAGGTTGTGTTCCAAGGGGAACTTCTTTCTTAGAGGACAATGCAAGACTAGACTTAAGTCTTGAAGACTCCTGTTCAGCCTTGTGCATTGAGATACTGCTTCTTTGCCAGCAATGACACAGTAGTACAACCTAAAGATGTTTTGTGGTAGCTCTGTGAAGAAATCTCGTTTTGTATCTTATACACACCTTGAGTAATGCAATAGAGAATATCTCCTTCCTTTCTGTTTTCCCACTAGTCTTACTACAAACAAAGCAGCAATTCTGCACTCAACTTCCTTTTTCCTGTGCTTAGCATCAAGAAGAGGTCTGAGAGATTTTCACTGAAGACACTTTATTCAGTTACAGTTGATATTCTAACAGATGTGACTTTCAGTGAGCCAAATAGAATGGGCTTAAACAGTGTTTAATTCCATATGATGAGGGAAATTGAGACCTAAACCATGTTTCTAAATATGCCATGGGCAACGTAAATTACATCAATATTGACACACAAGTATTTGTTCAGTACTTGCTATCCAGACACCACTTCCAGCTATCCCAGTATCAGAGGCCATAACTGGGTACTCCATTGCTAGTCATAAACAGGATATGTTACTACATGTAGCTGATGTAAATGATAAGTTTCATGATGAAGAAGAGTCTCTGTGCAATAAAATTCAATAAAACTCAGGAATAATGTCCCTAAGTATCTACATAGAATAAGAAAACTTGCCTGGTGTCCAGGTGGCCATAAACAGCTACAGAAAGACGTCATCAGTTCATTGATGTTCTGCCGGGAGGCACTGCTTGAAGTAAAATTTATCTGTTGTTCTGAAGAGCTTCTCCTTCTGAGTGTTCCCAACCAGCCATCTCTTTTGGTCAGAATGTGTCTCCCAGGTAGTCCATAGGCAGTGTTTTCCCACAGTCTGTGGGGGTGGCTCTGGGCTAACTATGTATATTCTCTGTGTTCCCATGAAATAGCAGTATCTGCATCACCTTTCACTGTAAACAATTGACCCAGTGCATAAATTAGATCAAACAAAAAAAAAAGACAACACCTTGAAGTGAACAAGACCTCCTAAGAAATTTAAAAAATATTGGAAAAGCAATGGAGTAGGAAATCTTTTGAAATTGCTAGCACTATGACTTTTTAAGACCTTTGCAAACAAGTGCAAAACCTTTGCTGCATTTGCTTGGAGGTTTTTGGATTAACTAAGAGATGCATCTAAGCTGTGAAAACTGCAGATTTAAATCTGATACGTCTGCCCTCAAAGACATCAGCATCAGTGATAGCTATGGTATCAGTGTAAAAAGTCTATGGAAGTGAGAATGAGTCAGTGTTCCTGAGCATTTTTGTAAACAGCAGAGCTGAGTAATGAGGAGTCATCAGTGTATCTTTGTGCTTAGCTGGCCTTTTTACAAAACAAGCTCAGTTTTGTGTTAATTTTGCTCTTACTGAAACCACACTGGTCTGTTGTGCTTTAAAAAGAGTATTTGCACAGCAAATTCCAGATGTTCAAAGAGTGCAGGTAACCTGTCTTTGCAGGGGGGAGTCAGGTTTTGATAGCCACACCCCAATTCAGAACAACCACTGCTTTGAAAAAAACTACTTTTTGTGACAATACGCGTCCCTTAAAAGAACCTGTAAATGGCAGAGTTGGAAGAAGATAAATGCTTAAGCTTCACTTTGCCCTGGAATAGCTAAAGTGGGCAGTGGATAGGGATTACTTGTAATTTTGTTTATATGCACGCACCTGTATCTGCTATCGGGTGCATAGTATTAAACCTTCAGCCTCAAAATTAAGTGACACTGTTACATGATACAGCATGATTCAAACTAATAACTCTCTCAAAGCTAATGCAAAAATGAGTTCTGAAGGCTGAAGGTAAACTTAACAGAAGTAAATTGGTGGCCACTTTCAGAATATACACTAGATAGTTTTTCAGTTTGACTTAGAAACATGAACTGGATTTTATGATTGTTTTTCTGAAATCAGTTCCAGAAATTTCACTGTTCTTCCTTGGCAGTTTGTCAGAGGGTTGTGCTCAGGGTCAGAGGTGATGATGATGGTGATGCACACCAGGCCACCTGATCACACACAGGTTCTGGCAGTCCTAACCCTGACCCCTCTGGTCCAGCCCTCAGTGGGTGGACTGCACTGTGCTGTGTGTGCTGCACATTGTACTGACTTGCTGCACAAAACCAGGACTGACTGTATCAGTATTATGAGCCTCAGCATGGCTGCTTTGGGTGTTCCTTGTGAGATGAGGATGGAGAGCGTTGCCAGGTGTACCCTTGAACTGGCCAGCATGAAAGAGCATTTACATATTCCTCTAGGCAGTTAGGAAAAAATGCCTTTTGTTCCTTGTGTAGTGTAGTTTGAAGCTCACTGATCCAAGGGCCCTAGCTTCAGTTAAGCCCTCTGTGATCTCTTTGGCTCTGGAACGCTTTAGCTATTGCTTAAGGTTCTTTAAAATGAGCAATTTACCAAAATTTGGGTTGTACCCAAGGTAATGAGAACTGACTGCCAAAGCAGCTTTTTATAACGTGTGTGCAGTGTAAATAGAAATATATGTTAATGTCTGTGTGAGAGCAGGGCAGGACCTCCTGGGATAGAACTGGAGGAGCTCTTGGCCATAGGTTTAGGAGGTAGTAGTGAAGTCAAGTCCATCTTGGTTATTAAAACATTCCCCACAGCAGTCTCACCGCTTGCCAGCTTGTCTTGGAAGACAGAACTGTGTGTTCAGCTCTTGAAGGGATCCCTGGAGCAGTCTGGTATGAATAGGGGTGAATTACTGCGACCTGGCTCTTGGGAGTGAAAGGGAACAGTCCAGACTGACAGTAGACAGATGTGAGGTAGAGACTGCCTTTTGTCCGTTGGGCGTGTTAGTTGTAAAGCCTAAACATGAGTAACTTAAATTGCTTTATTCAACCGATCAGTATATTAGACTAGTAAGTTTGATGTGTAGGTGCAAAATCTGATAGGTACCCTCGTAATTCTCCATTTTGAGGAATTAAAATGAATGAGCAAATACTTAGCAGTTACTTACTCTGCATTTTGATGTCAAACAGCAGCTTTTGTACCTGCTAAATTTACATTTCTTTGTAAAAAGGTTTTACTTTAATGATCAAACTGCTCATCTGTTTGTTGGCTGAGTTTTCAAGTGGGCAGCAGTGACTAAACATGACTTTTTTTATCAGCTTACAGCTTTGATGGCTTAATACCGATGATGAATGGAGGAGCTGAGGACGATGCTGACAATATGCACGTTGATAGAGAGTTTGCTGTTGTATCAGGTGGGAGTGGACAGTTTGCTGTTAACTACAACAACATTCAAATGGTTGAAGACACCAAACAACAGGAGAATACTTCTGTTGGACCAAAAGAAATTGAAATATACACTGTTTCTGCAATGCAGACTCCTTGTCGTTGCAAGAATCAATATGCATTTTATTTTTAATTTAAGTATAAAACTTAGTCCTTCATTTTTGCACATCGTTGTTTAGAGTCTTGGAAACTACTGTATTGATGTAACACCCATTATATTGGGGGTTTAGTAGGCATCAAAAAGTAGCTGTTTCAAGCAATGTATTGTAATGGTGAAAGAGAAGGTTTAGTATTTGTTTCTTAATATTTCCGATAAACAGAAATCCACAATGGCTGTTTCACTTTTAACCTGAGGCTTGTATTACATTGTGCCTTGCTTTTTGTTGCTATAATTTCAGGTTAAAAGAAATTCAGAAGTTATTTAAATTATTCATATAATTTTGAGTAAATGGCTAATAAGAAGACTTGATAGGAAAACATATACTAGCTTTGAAATTAACATGTTATAACAAAACTATTTTCAAAATATTGCAACAAATACTATAAAGAGTAGTCTAGACATATATGTTCATAATTTGTTCAGAGACAACATAAGTGCAGGATTCTGCTTTGGGGTTTTTATGTAAATAAAAGACTGGACATCACTGGTCTTAAACTACTATTTGGAACATGTGTACCTTGGAAAACAGTATTTGCGTTTTGTACCAATCTTCATAAGACAGTCAAAAAGTTACTAGTATCAGTGAATATTAATGCTCTACATTTTTTAAGGGCCGCTTAATCAAGATTCTTTTGGTAACCCTGGAGTGTGTATAGAGTCTGATTAAAACTGTCTTGGATCAGCTTTTTCCATGGACTTTTTAGGTTAAGACATGGAGTTACTACGATAGTGCATTATTACATTTAGAAACTAATTCCTTATTTATTGATTTCTTCTGCCATAAATGCGTTTACGCTTTGTACCACAGATCAGATTCACCAAAGTGAATGATAATTAATAGATATTTTAATATATTAGGAATAAATGTATATACATATATATAATCAGTACTTTAAAAGTAGACTATGGTATTTTCCAGTGATAATTACTAAGTGTTCTTATTTATGGAAAAATGATTGTCTTTCATCAATATACTCGTATTACTATAGGTGCTCATTTTTAACAAACAGTAACATTCTATAATTATCACTAGAACTATTCATTACCTACTTTTGCATATTAACTAATAGAAGTGCCAATTTTATTGAATTTGATTTGGCAAAGCCAGCCTATAATGGTTGATTTTTAAACAGTTAAATTTTGCACTTTTCAGTTAATAAATGCTGTATGAAATTCCTTCTGTGCGTTTTCATCACTGAAATATTAGCCTTGATGTCTTGATGGGTTTGTGGGGGTTTTTTTCCACTTTTAGTGAGAATTTGTGGTTAGTGAGTTCAGCTGATGTTATTTGAACTCATGTAGGGACTAAATAGGAAACTCCAGTGAGTTACAAACTGAATAAATTTCTTGGCTTTACATATTGGTGTCTGTGCAGTTTCAGTAGTGTAATTTGTATTTCACATCATAGCCATGCAAAAGACTAATAGAGGACGCAAATTTCAGATTCTTCCTTGTCAAACAGTGGTACTCATTATGTGTCACTTAAATGGGAACTGAAGTGTTTTACGGATGTGGGAAGTTGCCAGCAGACTTACGGCTTAACTTGGATATACGCAGTAAATGCAGTCCTGTTTGGCACATGGGTTCTTGTGTTCATGTATATGTGCACCTATCCATGGATAACCGCAGAATGTAAAATCTTTAAACATCACTACATAGGTCCGTAGTATCTATGTTTGCCTTGTTCATCTTTCCCAATGTAGACATAAATTTTATTTTTAAGGCAGAGTATATCACTCGTTTTTTGTGCTAGTACTTTTGAGTACCACTGCAAAAACATGCTTTTCAGCCAGACTGATGAAATCTGTTCATGGAAAATAAACCTAAATGTACGGATTACTATCTTCAAAGGAGAAATTGTTTAAAAACAATTGTCAGTGGTTTTTGCATGCACATTTTTAGAATTTTGTTTCCTACTAATTCTTTTTAGTCTTCTGTGCACTCTGCTCTTGCTGTTGTATGGCATTTTGCATGTGGTTTGTACAGATGCTATTATAAACTTGTCATTAAAAACAAACCTGCCCAGTATGTTATCTGGCAAGCTGCTAGGTAAATTGAAGTACTTTCTGAATAAAGGAACCTTGGAAACATTTTACATTAGCACCTCGACATAACATTTCTTTGTTTGACTTATTTCAGTGCATACTGTACTGTGCGAGTTACCACTAAAAAGAAAAGAAAAAAAAAAAAAAGAGCCATGGTTAAATTAAACCTGAAATATAGAAAAAACCCACAGTCCTTCACCCTCTCACAAATACTCAGTTCTTGTATGTACATAATCTTTCATCCTAAGAGGCCATTACAGTTAAGGTGGAAGGATGCCTTTTAGTCCACCTTTGAAACACTGTCCAGAATGTTGTCTGCTGCACTTATTTCAAACAGTTAAATGAAAAAAGATCTGAGAAGTTCACATTGTCTTTGCAAAGATTAATATAGGCATATTTACAAATTGAATATAGATAGTTGTGTTTCCAACATAAGAATTCATGCTACAAGCTTACTGGTCAGCTGTTGTTACTTTGAAGTACCTACATTCTTAAAAAGCAAGGGTAGATTTATTTTCAAAGCTGTGTTTGGAAATATTTTTTAAATAAGTGAAGTATAGTGGAGACATTTTGATGTATTTCCATTTATTCTTAATTGTTGGTGACAGGTGTATTTCTTAATGCAGATATGAATAGCAGTAGCTCCATATTGAATGCACTGACAAATGGATGTGCCATCAATGGACATTTGGATTTCACCGCCGCACAACAGCTCAGTGGGATGGATGCCAGGCATGAGGAGTGCTTAGCATTAACATCTAACGGCATAATTCCTGGAATAACTTCTCCCAGTAGGCATCGAATTCATACCAGTAATGGCACCGAGGAGCCAGAAAAAGCCATGAGTAATTCCACCGATATGTGTGGATCTCTCCATCTGAATGGAAGCCCGAGTAGCTGTGTTTCTAACCGGCCCTCGTGGGTGGAAGACCCTGGAGATACTTTGCACTATGGACACTATCATGGTTTTGGGGATACTGCTGAAAGCATCCCCGAACTTAGTAGTGTTGTTGAGCATTCCAATTCTGTCAAGGTCGAACAGAGATACGACAATACTGTCCTAGGCACAATGTATTTGTATCACGGTTCCTAGACGAATGACCTTTATATCAAATGCATACTGAAATTGCTACCAAATGAAACCAGGGGGACAAAAACCTCACATAGCATTAAATTTGAAGATTGCAACTTGTTGCTATTTTTACACTTCGTTTATATGAAAAGTAAACCTTTAATTTGACAGCCTTATACAATAGTTGTAGTTTGTTGCATGTATGGGGCTTATTTAGTGATAAAATAGGTGCTGTCATGATGGAATGTTTATTGTTTTCATTTTTTTATTATGGAATGTTCTGGTTTTGTATTTTTTTTCTAAGCTTGTGAACACTATCTTTCCCTTTTTAGAGCTGTTTTATTAAAACGTTTAATTGAATTTTGTGAGGAAAATGTTACGTATGTGCATCACTTAGAGGTAAACATTTTTCCTTTCCGTATCTTCTGCTGAAGCTATGGTAGCAATATCAATGCCAGCTCTCACTATGCAAGGTTGAAAGTGGCAATCTTCTGGAGCTTCTCTGACTTTATAGTTTGTACACTGGTTTGGTATAATTAGATGTTCATCTTTAAATTTTTTGAGCAAGTTGTTTAGAAACACAGAGACAAATTTGGAAGAAGTTACTGTTTCACTTTCTGTAGCATAGAAGTGCTTTTTGTTGTTGGGCTCGTTGCATTACAGAGTGAGAAGGTTCGGTCACAGTTGGGTGTGCCTCAGGTTAGCTCTGTGGTGGGTTTCTTTCGCTTCTCTCCTTTATGTGTGTGCTTGATATTTTACCATAGCTCACAGACCGGAGGCATGTTGGCGCTGTTCTGCTTCGTACGCAGTTTAAAATTGCTGTTACTCGTTATAGAATTTGCCAAGTCAAAATATTTGAGTTTGACTGTCTTGGATATACATTTATTGTCTTTTTTTTAACATATGCTTTGAAAATGTAATGTTGTGTACTCTTTGGGCTATGCTCACGGAAAATACATTGTATTTAATGCTTAATACACAAATCAAAATTCATATAAGTGCACTATATGAGCACTAATAATATAAGTTGCTGCTTGTGTTATAAGTGAAGAGTGGGGAAGAATATGGTAAATGAGATAAGCCCTCTGAATTGTGTTGACTTTTTGTTCTTGTTTTGTTTAAAAAGGGACCTTTACAAATTGGATTTAAAAAAATAAACATACTACATTGTATCTGAATATTTTGTTTACATGTTATTATTTTAGTGGCAATTTGAGGAGGCCTTTAATGGTTTATAGGTCATAATTCTCCATTATCTTTCTCCATGCTGCTGTGGCATTTTGTCAATATATGGAAACAAATGGGAACAGCCCAATACGTTGTCCTTGACTGAATTACAGAAGCACATACTGGATATTCTGTGTATGATGTTTGTATCAGCCTTCAACTCCAGAAATAGGTTAAAATACCACGTATCTGATTTTTATAGAAATTATAGTCTCCTTCAAACATTTTTGAGCAAAATGCTGTGAACTATGGAGAAGTCAGTGTTTTAAATAACCTTTACACTCTTAAGTGGTTTACTACACACAGGGTGCTCACAGCATATTCAGGCTGAGTGTAGCACCAATGGGAAAATTGACCAGTTCTTTTGCAGGTAGTTGACCAGACCAGCCAGTTCTTAGAGCATTTAATTTGCTGATGTAGTGTCCAGAGGAACATATGCTATTGCCGTCATGCTGCCACAACACAGTAACTGTGATTTGCTGTAGCATTTGGTTTTAGGGATCTTCTTCGTGTTTGCCAAGTTGGCTACATATGCTTTCTTGTGCTTCTTCAAATAAAGCAACTCCGAATGAGCTTTGCCATCTTACTTCCAGGGCTGTAAACTGATTCTTGAAGGGCTTTCTTTGGGTACAACTAAATTGGTATGTGATGATAGAATTTTAGGTACATAATTTTAGCATGATTAAGATTTATACTGTGTTCATAAGTCAAGGTTTTTAAAATGTGTATACATTTGGTTTTCATACGCTTCCTCTGCACATTATTTCACCTAAAAATACCTTGGAAGATACTGTATTTCAAAATGAGAGGCAACTTAAAGCTTTATTTTAAAAAGCACTTCTATGCCTGTGTGTTCAGCCACATGCTAACAGAGACACAGATTTCAAGGTCTGTATCTGTTGTCAGGCCCCATCAAAGCCAATTGTTATGATTAAATGTAGAAGACCAGTGAGGGCCAATATGGTGTAGACACCCTGTGTGGGCTTGCTGAGTGTCTTCATTTATGGTTAATGTTGCAAAAGATAGAAATATGTCACAGAGTATGCCTCAGCCAAGAGCTGAGATACATTATTTTTAAAACATCAAATAAGAATTCCAAGAATTCTTTTTTTTACAGTTGTTCTTTGAGGCAATATATGTACTTACAGCAAAGGCCATCTAAAGTCTTGGTTTTAAATTATTCCTTAATTATCAATAGAACATGAAATAAGAGTCACAGAATCCCAGCATGCTTGAAGTTGGTGGATACTTACCCAAGCATATGGTACTGTTCTGGAACCATACCACCCTCACAGGAAAAAAGTTTTCCCATGCTTACTTGGCATTTCCTGTTTTTCATTTTGTCTTGTAGTTTCAGATATATGTGAGCAATAAAGCTGTAAAAGTAATGAGCTTAATAGCTCCAACTGCACTTCTGGTAAAGAACTTACATTGCCCAGCGTGGAATGAGTTCTGCCAGGTGTCTTTCTGTGTCAGAACCATAGAATGGGCTGGCTTGGAAGGGACCTTATAGACCATCCACTTCCAACTCCCCTACCATAAGCAGGGACTTGTAACTATTGAAGATGCAGAGGCCTGGTTTTTAAATACCTTGCTGTTAAAATATAGGAGACTCATCTGGTTTTGCTGTGCTAAACCATCTGAGGTCGTTCAAGAAGCCTGGCAGAGCTCACAAGCCCTCCTCCTCAGGCCTGAGTTGCCAAGTCTCAGATTCTGCTGACAGCAGTGCTGAGCCATTTGGATTTACACTGTGCTCTGCAATTCCTGAAGATTGCTGTCTTTTAAACACCTGAAGTCTCACAAGCTTTTTGCCTGGCAAAGAGCAGTAGTATTGTAGGACTGTTCAGACTTGCACTTTTTTCAAGTTTAGAGTTTTCAAGACTTTTATCAAGCAAACATTTTTTTAGATGTTGCTTTGTCTTACTCGTGTCTTGGTTTGGGGAATGGTTGTCCAAAACCAGTTTTCTTTCAACCTGCCTAGATTTAACTCTATAGCAGCAACCATAAATGTCATATGGAATACACTAAACAGTTATTCTCACCGTCCATGTTATCTCTTTGCTTGAGACTCAATTTTGTGTGTAATTTCAGTTTGTTTCATTCTGGCTTGTGCAGATGTTTTTGCCCTAATTTCCCCCAAATGTAGGTTCTTTCCTTGTTTTTCAAAACCATTTGCAGAGTTTTGGCAGAAGTACAAAGAATTTTAATATGGAATATTTCTAACCAAATAGTTAAGTTTGGCAATGTTGGAAGAGGGAATAGGGAACTGTTGCACCACTTCATACATGGTTACAGTCTTCAATACTTTTAACAATCCCTGATTGTTTCCTGAACATTGGTCTTGTGCCTGACTGTGATCAAATCCTGATCCTTGTTGAGGCTTGCGTTCCATAAGCTCTCAAAAGACACTGCAATACAGTGTATTTCACTACAGTAACAGTCATCCTTCTGCAGCCTGAAACTGAACCCCAGCTTAGTATTTATGTCCAAGTTATAAATCACCAAGGACCATCTGCTGTTCCAATTACAAACGCACATTCAAAAGAGCTGCCTCACAAAACATGGAAGTAAGTGCTGAGCACAAAACATACCTAGATGGCAGATTCCATGCTGTCCCATATGCTAGAGCCAGCCCACAGTATGAGCAGTTACCAGTAACACACACTCCCTGAACTATGGCCTTGAATACTTCATTCACTTTGCATCCCACCAGTTTATCCCAGTCAGTGAAAAACTGCACCTTCCCCCAGCACTTTGCTGCCCAGCTTGTGTTTCCACACTGACACAGCCAGTACGGTGCAGCCTTTATGTCCCCTGCTCTGGGTGTGTGGGGCAGCAGCAGCAGCAGAGGGTGAGGTAGCTGGACCACTCCTCGCTTGCTGGTGCCATCACATGTGACACATGCTGCAGCTTCTCACTGGCACCTTCAAATACTGATATATTTTCTCCAGGCTGGTTACTATGCTGGTGAAATTCTATGTAATTGAGCTTTCTAGGGGCCTTTGTGACAAAAAACCCCAAACCTTCTCTGACATGCTAATAAGTTTTTCGGTTTTGTTTTGGTTAGTTGGTTTGGGTTTTTTTTGGTTTTGAGGTGGTTTTTTGTTTTGTTTTATTTTGTTTTAATTTGCCTCTAACTCTAAAGTATGGCTTTGTGTCAAGGTACAACTAAAATTATTTTCTTGATATTCCAGGGAGGAAGTCCTGGATGCCTTGGTTTGGGGTCAGGTGAGCTGGGGATGAAGCAGTGTTGTGGAAGTCCTACAGGGATCAAAAGAGATGAAGGGCAGGGGAAGCTTCCCTTGCTGGACAGTGCTGACAGCTGCAGCAACTGCACTGAGGCAGAGGAGGCAGGAGTGGAAGATGGTACTCTTGGAGGATCCCATTTTCCTGCTGTTGCAGGACTGGGAATCGCATAGCCACAGGGTAGGAAATCCTTGAGACCCAGCTGAATCAAGGAAAGAAAAAAAAAGTCTTGTGTAAACGGGATTTACTATTCCAGGCAACTGGTAACTCTATTTCTGCTACACTGCTTAATGACTCCCAGACATTTCACACCTCTCCTTCCTTTCCCAGAGTTTCCTGTCTCAAATGGGTGCCTGGTTGTTCACAGGCAAGGATCAAAAGAACTCTGGCTTACTGCAGATGGTTTATTTTAAAAGCATATCTAGCTGTAATATTTTTTAAAATGCACTGCAATAGTTCATAACAGAGCCATGTACTTGACTCTGTTCTGTTATGAACATTTATTAATATCCAATTTAAAAGCTTTGCCACAGTCAAAATTATGTGCCCCAAAAAAGGCATAATTTATGTTCCCTGTAGTATGAGAATGAAAGTTCGGCATCCCCTCTCCCTCCAAAAAATAAGTTTTAATGAGTAACTTCTCTTTGCCTCTGTGTGACTCAGCTGCATGCACAGGACTTGATAACCATTTCCAAATCACCAGGAATTAGTCTCAACTGATTGAAGTGCAGTCAGGGGAGACACACATTTGACACTGAAGGCAAGTGTCCTGGCTCAATGACTCATCTGAGCAGGGCTCCATAAGGGAAATAGCCAAATACTTAAAGCCGAACACAAGTTGCATAGTCTCTTAATTTTATTTCTTCTTACCCAGCTAAAACTGTGAGTTAGAAGAGAAAAAATACGTTTGTCTGAGTTCCTTTTTATGCAAAGGCAGGATGCAATCTTACTACAAAGGAAGTCCCATGTATTAATAGAGCTCTTCTTTTGATGTTACCAAAAGGTCAAGTGCTGTTTGTTAGTGCTAGCTGGCAGCTCTATCTCACCAAAGACACGTGTGCTTTCCTGTGGCAACCACAAATTTCAGAGTGCCTGCAGTTTTTGCCAGATTTTGTTTGGGGGAGGAGAAGTTGGGGTTTGTTTGCTTTTGTTCTCACTGGTTTTAAAAGCTGTTGCGAGTTGGATCGAGACTCCATAACATGTGCACAGCTTGGAATCTCATTTTATTCTATTTTTTATTTGACACATTGTATAATATGAATATTTTATAAAAATCAGTGCCAAAAAGAAAATATGAAAATCAGGTAGGTACACAGTGTAAGAAGAACCAAGCGAAAAGTACATGCATGATGCTGAGAAGCACTTACTTAAATGATAGTTCCTGGGATCAAGCTATTCTCCCAACTAAAAAAGTGTCCAGCCATAAAATTTCATCAATTCAAAGAAGTATAAAATTCTCAGGATTTCTTTATATTCAGCACAGCTAATAAAATGCCTAGAGATTTATTTATTGGACTATGTTCATAGTTAATGTTTCAAATCTTCATTTTCAGCTGAAATTCTAGTATTGATAAGTCACAGACATGTCTTCCATTAGCTGATGTGCTGGACACTGCTATACTGGAAACTGTCACCACTGGCCAGATAGATTTTTCACTCTTCATCTTGGAGCATTATCTTGCAGGTACATGTTGGCATTGCTGACAGTAACCAGTGACAACATTGGTGTAAAGACATGATTGTCACACATGTGGAGGGGATTGTCACACGTGTGGAGAGGATTGTCACACGTGTGGAGGTGATTGCCACTCTTTTGAATGCACAACAATTCTCTCGTGGTGTAGGTGAGCAGTGCTGTCTCCATCAATACAAACAGTTGTCCTGTGGGCTCTGGTACATTGGAGTTTTACAGGAGGCAGAAATGCACCAATTAGAGCTAAAGAATCACCATCATCCATACTGATATCAAAAGAAACAAGACTCTGAACTGCAGTGGCAGCACCCACCTTTATATTTTCAAGGGATCTGCTAAGCCAGCTTTTCCCAATGAGTACAACACCTGCCCGTCAGCAGGGCAGAGTTCGTGTGCTAGACCTGCCATGAGGTCTGCAAAGGCAAAGGAGTTTGTGTGACCATTGATAAAGGGCTTTATCTACTAAATTTTTGCAGAAATTTAGGAAGTTTAAGACCAAAATGAATCTTGTTACTATTGCTGGAAAGCAGCCTTTGGGATGTGAGCTGAGGGAAAGTAATAGTGGGGATCTGTCTAAATGATATGTCAAACAGTTATACTTGTGATTGCCACAGCTGCAGGGCAGGACAGGTGACCTCTGTGCACATGTAGGTGTGCAGCATGCCCTGATGGAGTTCCTGACACTGCTTCTAATACTACACATAATTTTGTATACCTGCATTGACAAAATAGACTCTACAGCACTGGGTAGGAGTCGGTCTTTTCACTTCATGCCCAGCACATGCTCTCTGTTTCAGCCATCAGTCCTGGTTTCCTTATCTCTTAGCCAGGGCCTTCCTGAGACATGTTGTGCCTCTGGTCCCACCTGCACACCTGGGCTGCCTTCCCAGGGCCAGCAAGGGCCAAGGAGAGCTGAGAGGCACCTGGGTGCTGCTCATGATCCACACTCAGGACACTGTCATGAGATGTGCTGAGCAAGGAGCTAAGAAACGCTCCTGGAAGCCAAGGGCAGGATGAGTTTTGCTCTGAGAGACTAATTTCAAACTGGAGGTCATATCTTGTGCTGTTCAGTATCAGATGCAAGGAAAGGGGCAGTGACAGAATGGCCATCACCCCTGACAGATCCCTCTCCTCACTGGGACGAGCAGCTCTCCCAGTCCCTGGTGCCCTGGTGCTTTGCTTGCTGGGAGTGACACAGGCTTGATGGGCACATTGGCTGCAACAGCCCTGTGTTCCTCAAGGTGTTGATAAGCTGCTCAGAACGGGACTGCACAGCCCCAGCCAGACATGTGCCAGCTGGGTGCTCTGTAACCAGGCACCAAACCCAAAATAACAATCATTAGGTCTTTGGTGCTCTGCTTGAGGCTAAGCCTGCCATGACCCCAGTAGTAAAAGGCAGAACAGCTGAAGGAATAATCCTGCTGAATCCAAAGACAGGAGAGTAAGATCATCCCTTGGACTCAATTTGCGGAGTGAGAGAACTGAGTTATGCACCGGTGACCTCTTGGACAGGACAGCTGGGTAGTGTGAGACTGAAGGCAGCAAACAGGAACGTGATTACGTCATCGTGAAAGAAATTCAGAAAACGACCAGTGAATTATCCACACAGTAAGGAGAAAGGAGCAGAAAGGTGGAATTCTCGGTGTGGGTGACTGTGAGACACACATTCTCAAGGATTCACCAGAGATTTTCCCATATAGGAAAACAGATCCAAAAATCCAGTGATGAGACTAGATGAGTTCCAGTGATGATTCATCCAAAGATCTCAAGATAGGTGCGCTCTCAAGCTGTGTAAACTCAGATGCTGGACTCAAAAACAGTTTACTGAATTTGAGGAATTTACCCAGGCACTGAATAAATTCTGACTTATTATATCATCACCCTGGTTCTGACAGGGAAACAGTGAAAAACTGAAATATGCATAAAGCAAAACTACTTTTGAATGAAAGGAAATGCTTCCAGAGATGGTATTTCATTTAGTGTCATTCCAGAACAATGACTGACACCAGTTTAAACACATGCTCTCAAACCTATGACTTCAGGTATATTACTCCTGGGAGAAGTAGATGAAGTGGCAAGGGGGAAGAAAAGGAAAAGGCAAATGCAAAGACCAAAGTCTGCTATGACTAGCAAGATACAACCTCTCTGGAATTAGAGCAGTTACATCTTTCACTGTCATTTGCTCTCAAGAAGCCCGAGTCTGTACCTTGTACAAACAACACACGGTGCCCATTTTACCTGGTACAAATGTTTGGTTTCCCTTTTGCTTAAGGAACAAATAAATTTGCCCAGTCTAAGCACAACATGGGCTTGAGGAACTGCAAATGCTGGGTTCTGATGTCCAGGAGCAGAGATCCATGGAGAACTCACGGGTATTAGGACTCCAGACCTCCAAGTAATCTGCCACCACATCTGGTGCACCACTGAAATGCCTGAAAGATGCACAAGATACTGTATATACAGTAAGTCTGAATTTTGTGAGATCAGGGCATCAGGGCATAAAGGTCCTCAGTGCCCTCAGGACCATTTCCTACCCTGTTGATTTGATTGTATCACCTATTCCTCTATCTCCTCCTTGGGCTCCTTCACTGCTTGTCAAATACATGTAATTTTCTATCAATTCCAAGGCCTTTCTTTTATTTCCAGTCCCTATCACCCATCACTCAGTGCAGTCTGACCTTGCTGACTCTGCCAGTTCCTTGCTGAATCTTTAAGCATACATCTTCAGGGGTTTTCTGTGTAAGCTCCCATGCTTAGTGAAGCTCTTCTTTCATGTATACTAATCTACTTTACTGTGCTCCTTAGGATACTTCCTTGAGGAATGGCCTTAAAAAAACTCTTTGCATACTTTTTGGAGCACTGATGGGTTGATCCTGAAACCTATCACCTTGACCAGCACTCTTTCTCTGATTTCTTGTACTGCCTGCCTGTATCCACTAGTCATCTCTGGTCCTAGGTATAGTTTGTGTTTACTTGGAGACAAAGACTGATAGTTTTGGTTGTGTTTTTTGATGGTATCAAGTGCAGTGACATTCCAGTGTAGTGGTAGAGCTTCCAGGAATGATGGTAATAATGACAACAGCAACAGCAATGCTAAGAAGTTAAGAATATAAGCCAGGACTTATGTGGTCAGTCCATGGTAGGATGGGACCAAAAGCCATGGCCCACAGCAGCAGCTTCAACAGGGTGGCAGTAACACTTTTCTCCTCTTCTTCTACACGCTCTCCATAGGAACACATTTGAAAATATTAAACAATATTAGTGTTACAGATTGTGTCCCACTGTGATTATTTGCAAGCAAATGTTGTTTTATTTATTTATTTACACTTAAGAACAGCCTTCCTACACATCCTGCTTCTGTAGTACGTCAGGCTGAAAAAACTCCTCTCTTTACCTCAGGTCTGATTTTCTGACTTCCCAGTCAACACAAAAGTGTGAGGTTTCTGATCCATCACTGCACTATTTCTTGCCTGCAGCCCAGAGTGCAGCTCTGCTCTCACCACACTCTGGACTTGCTGTTCTGCCACTCTGTGAGGGTGGGCAGAGCTTGGACAATACCCTAAGGCAGAAAGTGAAGTGGCACTGGCAAAGAGAGAGAGAGAAACCAAAACTGATTATTCCAAATCTGTTTTGAAAAAGAAACCAAAGCAAAACAAGATAAAACAATATTTGGGAAAACAAACTGCAGCCTTGGAGGTGCAGAGCTCCCAGGAGGAAGGAGGATGGGAAGGAGGTCTCAGTCCCAGAGAACGCTTCCCTGTTTTGTGGTAGCCTAAATTCTGTAGGAAGACTGCAGCAAGAAGCAGACTCCACATCCAATTTCCCACCTGAAAAGGATTAACTGGATCAAACAGGACAGAAATAGAGAATAACCAGCTAAGAGGTTGAAAGAACCCTTCCAGCAGCTACTTTGTCCCTCCATCCCATCCCAGTGTCTGAGCCCAAAGGTGAGCAGAACCAGGTGGCTCTCCCTAGCAAGATGCAGCACAGCTCCCTCTCCATCCATCGCCTGCAGCAGGAGGTGCTCCCCGGCCCCGCCCTGGGCTGCTAACAAGGTGCAGTTCCCCGCTCAGCAGAAGCCAGGGGCTGCCAAGAGAAAGTAGGTGGGCTTTTGTGGCTGGTCAGAGGCATGCTCTAGTCCTTCTCATAATTTCTGTCACTGAGGTTTTCAAGGAGCTGTGCTGGTACAGTGAAAACAAAATCCCTTCTCAAACTGTGGGGGAGTAAATTGGGAGACAGTTGTACAAATAGATATTTGACATGGACAAAAAAATGGAAAAGGACAAAAGCAAAGTGGGAAGGCATTTAATGAAGACCCAGCAAACACTTTGTGCATTCCCACACAATTCCTTTTCTGCTCCAGATTGCTAGAGGTGGGTTTCAGTGTACTTAGGAATCCCTGAAGGAGTTTAATCATTGCACATTTGCAGGAAGGGGGTCTCAGCATGTGCCTTGTGTAGCATTTAACATGTGGGAGGTTTTCATCTTGCAGAATACTATATGTTGAGTGTGCTGGTTGAGTTGCTCTCTGGTTGCACTTTTATTTCTGCTGTGCACATCAGCTCTGGTGCCCTCTTAAGAACCTTCTCCTTGAGACTACTTTGTAGTGTAAATGGGAATGGCATCATGCTAAGGAGTGCGTTTTGGCTCGCACAGGGAACTGCACAGCACTTTTTCTAAAGAGTAATTTGCTATGCTTTAGAACACATGGTCTATGGGAACATATGGGCTTCTCTGCACAATTTAGATGTTAGGAAAACAAGTCTTTGAAAGGACAAAAATGGTACTGTATAGGCAAAGAGACAGACTGAGTACTGTGACAGATCCTGGGACAGAGCTATTGAATTGGGGTGCTACTGAATGAACTGCAACTACAGTGAAATGGGGAGAGAAAAAAAATCAACCCAATTAACAAACAAAAACAAACAAACAAACAAACTAAAAACCAACCAACCAAAAAAAAAAAAACCTCAATAAATAAAAACAGCAGATGTCAGTCAGGGTGCACATAAAAGCAGAGAGAAATAAACCACAATTAACTGAGGAGAGTGAAGATTGAAACACACTTTCTATTTTACTGTCCACAATGAGAGCAGGTGTGAGCATCTGCTTCCATGGCCATCAGGAGCTGGTAGTGGCTCTCTGTCACAGGCGCTGAAGTCAATCTGCTCAGCGCCATGTGAGAGGAGCAAGCCTGCCCACTCAGTGATCTCTCAGGGCCAGGGGGCCAGGCAAGCTGTAGAGATCGGATCATACACGCTCAGGAGAGCTGTCTCTCACTTTCATAACCTTTATATGGCTCTCATGAAAGTCAGAATCATCTTTACTCAGTGCTGTGATTAAATGAACAAAGGCAGCAGAAAGTTCCTTGGGGATCTCTGTGGATTACTGACTGCTCTACCCATCCTCTGACAGGTGGCTGTAGTAAAGCATCAGAGAAATACTTTTGCCTGTTCGGTAAGCTACTGACTCAACTGGCTGAATTAACACATAGCCCAGAGTCCAATCACATATCTCTGCTACTCTGAAGGCCATGCACCACCTCACTGCCTGAACCCCTTGTTGCTGCGGGGGGCGGTTTAAGCCAGTGCTTGTTGCAATGAATTTGTGTGCATTTTTCACCACCTTTCCTTTTTTGAATATATAATATTGCAGATGTGGAAGGTAGCCAAATGGTCACTTCAGTCCTGTGTTTATTCACACGAGGGATAGAGTACACGTACTGGCAGATTGCTTTGTCCTCCAGTCTTTCATGACACACCTCTGGTGGGTCCTAGAGCAACCACAGGCTGTCAGATCATCCCAGTCTCAACTCTGAGGAAGTCCTTGAACTCCAGTTCCTTCAGTCCTCCATTCACACCTCACGTGCATCTGAAGCCCGACCCTTCTGTACATCCATTGCTTGGTGAAGATGAGACAGTGATAAGCACCAGTCTACAGCAGCTAATGATGAAGCCTTCTTGGGTTTCACTGTCACACCAGCTATTACTGCAAATTAAAATGAGTAAATTTCTATCAAAATAAAGCTGGAACTCTGACATTAGGTACTCCTATCACTCCTGCAGCTGGATTAGGGCAGCTGCTGGAATCAAAGGAGGTGGCCCAAACAAAAGCCTGCTTGCACAGATTTCATGTGTAATATAGCCTGTGTACCTCCTGCTGAACAGCTTTAGTCAGTTCAGAGGTAATAGAGACAAAACTCGCCTTTAAAACCTTCATAGAAAGGTAGAGCCTAGGATGCATTTCTGTTACCTGGCACATACACTTATTGGAGAGAAACTTGGATGTGACTTGAAGACTTGAAAGAAATTAAATTACTTGAGAAGGTACTGTAAATGAAAAGAAGAGAAACGTGTGTTTGAAACAAATTTATTTACTACCATGGGAGAGCTATAATTGAAAAAGAAGAGAAACTTGTAAAGTGAAACATTTGGAAATTACTTGAGAGGGAAAGAAAGTACAGGGTTCCTGCACTCCGAAATTAATGTCTTGCTCGACTTGTAGTATCAGCCTTTGGAAACATCCATATCAATTAACTTCAGGGTGTGATATCTCACCCTAGAGAGTTGGGCATTGCTGTTTAGGGATAGAAAGATACAATCCTTTAATCTTGTTCCTCAGCTCTTACACAAAGTGGAACAAGGCATTGTTTAAGATATAATTGATGGTGTCCACTTCTGGACTGCTTGGTAAAAAGGAGATGTAGAGCTCCTGCAGCAGGTCCAGTGAAGAACAACAAATATTATTAGGGAACTGGAGCATCTCTCTTACAAGGAAAGGCTGAGAGAGCTGGGCTTGTTCAGCATTGAGTGGAGACAACTGAGAGGGGAACTCATCAGTGTAGATAAGTATCTGAAGGGAGGATGTCAAGAGGATGGTGGTGCTAAGCAGTAGGATGAGCAGCAATAGGCAGAACTTGGAAGACAGGAAGTTCCACCTGAACATAAGGAAGAATTTCTTTGCTGTGCAGGTGGCTGAGCACTGGAACAGGTTGCCCAGAGAGGCTGTGGAGTCTCCCTCACTGGAGATATCCGAGAACCGTCTGGACACAGTCCTGTGCCATGTGCTCTAAGATGACCCTGCTTGAGCAGGGGGGTTTGACCAGATGACCCACTGTGGTCTCTTCCAGCCTTATTATTCTGTGATTATGTGATTATCTGAGGGCAGCGCTGGGTCTACATTTCAGGTGCAATTTCATCAAGGATTTCTTCTCTGCCTGTGACAACCCAGTTGTGCTGAAAACCTACCTGAGGGTAAAACTGAATATGCATCTTCCTGAAATGACTCATGAAAACAGAACTATCTCAGAGAGTCCAATTATATGAGTAAAGCAACACAGTTGGCCAGCATCTGGCTAGTATTTGACGAAGGAGCTGGTCTGACCTTCTTATAAAAAGATAAAAACATGGATATTGCTGAACCATAGAGATTTCTCTGTAACCAAGGGTTGCGAATGTCTCTCGCACCGTTCCCACCCTGCAGTCCATGTAGTGACTGTTCTGCACCAGGAGGTGTGAGCACTGCTCTGGGGCCGGGGGACACCACCCCACTCCCAGTACCATGGACCTTTATGAAACATCACCATGGGACTTCCAAGTGACCAACAGCTCTTTTCACTGTTGCTGTCACTGCCATGAATTCACTCAGTACCAAAACATGAGCTGAAAATAAGTGAAAAATGGCCTTGCCCCCTCTGTGTTTACTGCACTACAGAGCCACTAGCTCAGGTCACTCTGGAAAACGCCTGTGGCAGGTCTTCTCAGTCACAAACCCTACAAACTCAGCCTAGGAACACAGCTCTGAGCTTGGGTTTTTTCTGCCTGACATACCACTGAGCGCATTCAGGACCATGCAGGGCGCTGAAGGCTTTCATTGACACCTCTGAAGACACAGGGCAGGAATGATTGATCGGCTGTGTAATAGCAGCTTGCAAAAGCAACCAGCTGAGGATGCATAAAATAGAGTTGATGCCTTAAACTACTTTCTCTTCCTTGCAATAGCTCCGTAGGGTAGACGTGAATCAACTGCTCTTACAGACTCATATTGTCATAAGGTTCAGGTCACTCTCAGGCTTCAGGGTTTCTTCTCATGGAGTTGTTCTCTGGAAGCTCCAGAACTGTGCTCCATTTTTCATAAAATTTACTCTTTTTTGGACTGTCTACATTTATTTCTTTGTAAGAATACATTAAAAATAGACAGATGCATTGAGTTCAACTCAGGGACAACCTTGTCTAATATGATATTTTCCTCCATGCAGCTTTCTGACCTCCAACAATTTTTCCCTAAAAGAACTGGCTTTAGAGGATCAGGGGATCAGAGGGTAAGATCACTGGGAAATTCAGGCTGGAAGTGAGCTCAGTAGGTCCCTTGTGCACCTCTGCTCCAAGCAGGGCCAGCTGTGAGGTCAGACTGGGTTGCTCAGGGCTTTGCCCAGCAAGGTGTTATAACCCAGGACAGAGTCTGCCCAACGTCCCTGCACAGCCTGTCCCTCTGCCTGCCCTGCCCTGCCCTGCCCTGCCTGTCCTCATGGGAAAGGTTTCAGCGCCCACACTGAGCTCCTCTCATTGCGGTTCCTGCTGTACCTTGTTGCCCTGCCATGCACAGCTGTGAAGGGTCCGGCTGCCTCCGCTCCATCCTCTCCCCACAGGCACTGGGATGGCTGTGAGGTGCCCCCAAAGCCGTCTCTGCCCCAGGATGGACAAGCCCCCCTGCCCCAGTCTCTTCTAATGGGGCTGCACTCTAGCCCTGAGCTTTGCAGGGGTGAACTCCCTCCAGGTTATCTGTGTCTTTCTGCGTTGCAGGGCACCAAAGTGGTGGTACCTGGAGGTGTGCTGGGCAGAGGGGACAACCCCTGCCCCGAGCTCCTGCTGGTGCTCCTGCTTTTGCAGCCCTAGGTACTGGTAGCTGCCTCTGCTGCCAGTTCTCACTACCAGCTCTGCCCAGCTCGCTGCACCAGCCAGAGTGTGTATCTGCACACTGTTTTTCCATAGCCCTTGACTGCCTTCCCATATCCGTTTGTCTCAGTATTTTTTGACCTGTTTATAGTTCATAATTCTGACTTCTACAACATCCTTTGACAATGAGCTAAAAAAACAAAAATAAAACAACAAAAAAAATATTTTGTCAAAATTCGATGTTCATGAAAAAGTGCTCCTTTTTATTTGCTCTCTCTGTTTCATTTGGTGACTCCTGTTCTGTGAGAAGCAGGAAATAAATTTTCTTATGCAGCATATGATTTTATAGAGCTATATCATATTTCTCCTCAATCATCTATTTCCCAAGCAGTGGAATCATATTCTGTTTGGTGCTTTTTTGAAGTAGTTCTATACACCAAATTCCAGTTATTTCCTGTGCCTCTCTTTCATTTCCATGATAACCTTTCGAGATAAGATGACAGTATATGAAAAGACAACACATCATAAATTTATAGTGTAATGATACACCCTGCTTTGTGTTCCCTTCTTTTCTAGTGCTTACCAAGAGTCTCTTTACTACTTAACACTGAACTGATGTTCTCAAAGCACTACCAGACCTTTATTACGTGGTTAGAGGAAACAGAGAGTCCATCATTACACATATGCATGTAGTTAAGATGGTTTTCCCTATGTGAATTATCGTGAACGTAATAACACCAGCTTTTCACCTCTGCCTTTATTTCCAGTTAATCAATACCATGAGATCCTTCTGCAACTGTCTGCAGCTGGTTCATATAACTAGGGATAATTTTGTAGATGTGGCACTTAGGGACATGGTTTAGTGGTGGACTTGGCAGTGCTGGGTTAATGGTTGCATTCAATAATCTTAGACATCTTTTCTAGCCTAAACAGTTCTAGATTGTGTGACCAACAAACCCTCTCATCTCATGATGGGAGCTTTTCTTCCTACATCACTTAAAAGTATTTTGGATAATATAGGTCACAACATAAACTTCTCTCAGACTTCACCCGTATCCTCTTTCCAGCTGCTTATTTATCTCTACTTCTATCTCCCTCCTTCTAAAACTACTATTAAAGCTTTCCTATACTCTTGTTTCTTCAAAGGTCTTGGCTATAGGGACCTAGGAGAAGAACTGAAGGGCAGTACTGTGTCCACTGGCCTACAGTGACCTTTCAGAAGATGGTCGGTCTGCACAAGAAAGTGTCCACAACCTAAAACCTCCAGCAGTTATTAGGAAACTACAAGGTACCAGCCTTTCTCAAATAATGAAGGCTCTAAACAAATACTTAGTACAAGGTTGCTTTCACTGGGATGGATGAGAAGTGGCATTACATCAGTGCAGCCCTGGTAGGAGGAGAGCTGGTCATTTCCCTTTGGGCATGACAAAGCCTCCTCTGAGAAAGCTGTACTTGAGTGACCTACAGGCTGTGCTGTCATAGTGTTATGACAGCAGAGAAAGAGAAGGTTCCTGCTCGCTGGGTCTGCAAGAAAAACCGAGTCTCATCCTCCAAGAGGGGGGGACCATTTGTACTGCCTTGTAGAGACTCCAGGCTGCCCAGTTCTGTACAGGGAAGCACCACAGCAGGCTCACCACATGCTCTATGCAGGTGAATAAAGTCCTCGCCAGGGAAGAGGAAGGGCAGCCTCTGCCTGGAACAAACTCAGCATTTCTTTATAACCTTCCTGAAACAAAGGTGGACCTGGTGTAAATGTCACCTGCATGCCCTTTGCTGTAACACTGGCTTAACAGGGAGAAGCTGAATGTTTTAATGGAAAGCCATCCAGAAAAATCCCCTAGAAAAGCTCTGAAAGCCTGAAGCAGAGAGCAGACAGCTGCTCACTGACACAGGCTAGGACTGTGCAGTTATCACCTTGTGGGTTGCCAGCCTGCTAGGTAATTCCTCTCCATGAGCAGAGCAGAGCAGGAGGACTGGGGAAGTCAAGGGAGAGGGAAAGTTGGAACTGCTGGAGCTGAGGCTGATTAGAGCCACAAGAACTCTACACTGTTAGCCCGAATAACCCTAACCAGTGGTGCCCCTGACGCTCTTCTGCTGAGAACCCTGAAGGGGCCACCTGAGGGACAACCTGCATTGACTCCAAGGCATTATTACGCACACTCTGAAGCTCAGACTTGTGCACACATAAGATCAGTCGGACCTCCCATCCTTGCTCCAGAAATGCCTAAGAAAGGGGTGTGAGAGAGCTAAGACAGGAACATGGGAGAGGACTCCTCAGAAATGTCTGCCACAGCTTCACAGAGTCATCAGTCCAAGGGCAGCCAGGTCTAAGATGGGATGAAACATGGGGAAGGACCTTATTCAGCAACTGGCCTCTCTTGCAAGCCCACCTCCCTCATATGTTCCCTGGGAAGTCAGGATAAAGGAAAGACCACTTCCTTCTTCATGCAGGACGTGTGCAGGACACAGACACTAATGGTCCTGCTCCTCCAGCTCTTCACTTAGCACAGAACACGGACACCAGCTCTTTATAAGGCAGGACCTCCAAATGCTTCCAGCCCAGAGCAAACACGGCATCCCCACCTCATACAGATGACATGTTGTTTGCTCCTGCCCCTGGCTGGTGTGCAGAATTGAGCCAGAAAACATGTCTGTGATCCAGCCCTGCTCTTGTATGTCCAGTGTCAGGGGCAACGCTTGAAACATGAGGGATTTCTTGTGCTACTGTTGTTAGCTCCGTGTCTGTCACAGCACAGACAGAGATGTTCATCTTCTCCTTGAGTTTTTTTGCCTGTTGCTTCTCCTACAGCCTAATCTAAGGCTGCAGAACCTAATTCTGAACTCAGTACTCAATATAAGACAGAGATCTGGAGTTCCTTCAATTTTTATTACTTTCATACAATTTTTTTTTTTTTATTAGTGGGAATGATTACTGTGCAAGAGGGACAAAAATCCCTTCAAATAAAAGATAGTTTTACTATTTTTGTTCACAGCTTCAAATCATGTTAGCATTGAATTTTAAAGGTCAAGACTGGAGTAATACAATCCACAAGTTAGGTCTTCACTAACCTGTTATTGCATCAATTTCAGAAGGAGAAATCTGAAAAAATTGCCAAGGGAGATCAAGACCAGGCTGGTGACAAAAAGCTGAAATGAAACCATGAAGCTCACTGTGATGGTGATTTTATTAGTTTTCCCCCTTCCTCCAGCAGTGTGCTTCTCCCACAAAACTTAAACATCAATGTCCTGCAAGAGAATCCCCTGGCCCCTGGCCTGCCGGGTCAGACATCTGTGGTACCATGGTCATGTCCAGCCCCTGCAAGACACCAAGGGCACCACGTGAACTGCACAAACAGTGCATTTTGGAGTGTGTAAGTGGCAAATTTTCATGCAGTTCCTAAAAATGTTCCTATCTCCTCTGAGAATACAAAAAAGTGCTGTCCCGGAGGGTTTCTTCTGTATGTGTTATTTGTAAAATGTTTGTAAGTCAGCTGATGGCTGCAAATTGCTTGACTCTCAAGAGAAGGGGTAAATAAATGAAGAAAAACCAGGACATTAGGGACTCTCTACTCAAACAGCTCACATTTAAAAGATACGTTATTTGTATCAACACATCAGCACGTTTGTAAAGCACCATGCTTTGGCACTTCAAGAGGAACCATAAAATGTCCACGTGCAAATAAAACAGTTGAGAACAGGATTGCTTGCTGAAAATATTTTGTTTGAAGTTAAGCAGTGCCAAACAGGGAGAACAGCTAGAGAGAAGAGAACAGCTAAAACACAGGATGGGCAGCGGGTACAGTCTTTTGTAAGTGGGATAGCACTTTACACTGGCTTAACATTTTACCTTGATCGAGTAAACCTGGTTTATTTCCATTTTGAGTCTTATCTAGTAATAAAGTGATCTCATAGGAAGCCAGGAGGTGGTGATGTTCCTTACAGAAACAGTGAACTGCTGAGGAGGATGCCTTGGGACAAACTAACCGTGCATGCGGTTCAGCATGTGTGTTGGAGGATGCCACGCACAGGGATGTGTGCTGTCATAAGTCATCTGGCAAGTGTAAAAGCTAGCAAGATCAAGTGGTAGCCAAAGGAGAAATATTTTCTCTAGCAGCCTCTTTGGCAAAAATCTGCAGCTTTTTCACAACTGAGAGGAATATGTTCAGTGCTCAATTAAATAATAAATAAGCGAAGAGGACACAAAAATGGGAGTCCTGATACACATGAGAGACTTCAATGTTTGAACTTGTGAGTTCTATTCATCCTCTGCTCTGGCTTTGCTTAGCAAAGAAGTCCTGACAGCCAGGTCATGGCCTTTGCAAACATCTCTGATGGAGAGTGACTTGCCAGGGAGGATTCTGTGATTAAAGGAAATAATTTGTTACCTCCTTGACTCTGATCAGGCTGATTTATACCACTGAAGGATTTTGACCATGTACACGACTGAAAAGTATTTGCAATACCTCTGATTTGATGATGGTCAGCCTGACCCTGCTCATCTTGACATCCACCCTATGGACTGTGAAACATTCAAAGTGCTCAAGCACTTTCTTTTGGTTGGGGACTTTTGGCAATTATTTTTGAACCCTCATAGTTGGCTGAAATATCACAGCTTTGGATTTTTCTGCCTTATATCAGATACCTTTTGCACTATGGTGCTAAGAAATTACTGCACTGTCACTTCTGAATCTCAGCTTTACAAATACGATGTGTTAGACAAAATCAGAGCTGTGCAACATCTCCTGAAGGTGGGTTCATGTTACAATATTAGTGTCATGTAATTCTTTCTAGGTCAACTTTGAATGGCATTTGTGCATTTGTAATGTAGGAACAGCTGGCCAAAAATGAAGTCCCAGACTTTTAAATGACTTGGCATAGCCTTCTGGGCCTGAATGTCAAGTCTAGCTAAATATGTCCTCAGGGATCAGATTTGAGGTTTCAGTCTTTAAAAACATGTTCTAATATCAATATTCCTTATGCTTTTGTTTCCTGGGTAATTTGGAATGATCATGCTTTGCCACTGTGATATTTTGCCTCCTACAAGTTTTTAGAGGTGATTCCATGAAAAGCAATGCTATTGTTTTTGGTTTGGGCTTTTAATTTTTTTGATTTGATTACCTCTGAGCCTTACATTTTACTTGTTCACTGTGTAAGGACCTCTCTGCAAAGTGCCATAGAGTCCACTTAATATGTGCTTCAAATGTTAACATTGAAACTCCATCCCATCTCCCCAGACTCAAAAATCTTATTAACTCATTCTCATTTTCAAATCCTAAATACATTTGTGTGTATCATAGCAGACCACATATTTGCTGACATTGGGATGCATGAAATTATCTGATTCACTGTTTGAGAATTGTGACCATTGTATGACACCTCTGAATGCCACCATTCATTTTGAAATGCTCGAACTAGTGGCAATGTGAAGAGTAGTTAATGTGCTGCAATTCTGAGTGTGTTACGTCAGTCTTACATGCTTGATTTAAGATTAACATATTGTGAAACATGCTTGTATTGAGATATTGTTTGTGGCAAATGAAGCAGCAAACACAATAACAGTTCTCTTCACAGCATTAGAAGAACTCTTCCTCTTTTTTCCTACAAGACATACTAAATCACCACCTTCCTCATTTCAGTGCTGAAGTTTTCTGACATTGTTGGGAAGTCAGAGGGCAGCAGCGTTGCTGAAGAAATGTGTAATAAATGTGGGATAGGAATGGTATGAGTTAATTCAGTGAGGATGACTCTTCACAGGAGAAAGGATATGCCAGTGCCTGCACAGATTTAGCCTGGATTAAAAAGAAAGTAGCTGGTTGGTCTGTCTTTTCTGTGGGATGTCTGAAGAGGAAGTTATTTTGCTTACAAGAATTAAAATGAAACATACTTCAGAGTCTGGAGGACAAGAGAAGTACTTTTCAAAGCTGCAACACTCTTCTTATGTGTCTCTTTTATCTGGAGAAGTGTTCTTCTTTTTGCAAGACTGAGTTTGTAACAGCAAATAGCACCTTCTTGCCAAAAGGGAGGGCTTGAAATTCCCCCTTGAATTTCTCCCGTGAGCATGGGCACCCGGCACCCACACAGCGTGTCTGCCACCCCGAGGGCTCTTCCCTTCTGCCTGGAGAGAAGTGGCACCTGGGAAGCACTTGCAGAAAGCTGAGCTGGCAGAGCTGCCCATGGCTGAGAAAAGGGAGGTGGTCCCACTTCAGCTGCTGCTGGCCACACTATCCCACCACCTCCCTTGCATGGCTAGCACCTTCTCACACCTGCTCCTGTGTCCACTTACCTCCCAAAATGGCAAAACCTGGCCACTGCTTTGGTTCAGAGAGGAGCACGGTGCATGGCATCTCCAGCAAATGTGGAGGTGGGAACTTCATCCAGGGGCTGGGGTGGGAACCACCCCTTTTTGGCAGCAGGGAGCTGTTACACTGGCTCACGCCATCTCATGAAACCTTACCCCAAGACAGCTGCAAGAGGAGGAATATCACAAACAGGAACCTGGAAAGAAGGCAAAGCTGCATCTTCCACCTCAGCCTAACTTTTCCCTGGGCAAAGTGGTGGCCAGCTGTAAGAGGCTGGTGAGGGGCAAGAGTCAAAAGAACAGCAGTGAACACAGGTGCCCAGTTAAGGTGTAGCACAGCGGCAACAAGCAGATTGACCTCCTATGTGCCATCTCCAATGGTGTGTCTTTCTAGAAAGAAGCCATTCAGATCCAGGACTGAAATATAACTTCCCTTATGGAGACAGAAGTGCAAAGATGATTCCTCTGGGTGTCCAGGAGCTTGTGGGACTGCCCAGCACAGTATCCTTGCTGGAGGGGCCATGTGTGGATGCACAGTTGTCTCCTACCCATGTCATAAGTTGCAAACTTTTGGTATCCCGGAGAACAGCCCGTGGGACACCCATAACTGTAAGGGCAGTGGTGTGTGCAGGCCTGGGGCTGGTTCCCAAACTGTGCCATTGAAGTTAAGGGACAAAACCTCAGTCAGATTTAGAAATCCTTTAAGATGGGAGGGATACTGTCAGTAGCTTTACTCCTACTCCTTTACTTTCACTCTCTATCCCCCTGGTATTTCTTCAGTTGATATTGATCCATTTAAGATGTATAAAGCAAATAACTGTATTTAACAGCCCTAGCTGCAAGCAATCAAAGAGCTCTTAAAAATCTCAGAATGTGAATCTACAATGTTTACCCTCAGGCAGGAATTGCATTAATAATTTAAGATGTCTGTGTGCAATTCAACAGTAATGGTAATTTTCAGCTACAAGGGATCAATCTAACAGCATATTCCAGATGTCTGTATGCTGTGGAAACAGTGTTTCTCTGTGTAAATGCCATCTTTATATACAGTGAGCTCTGAAAAACTACAGCCACTTTTCTCTATGGTTCATTTATAAAGCTTTTTGAATCCCAGGAACAGCCCTTATGACGAGACCTGCAGGCTGCATGTGTATCATTGCCTTGCACAGCCAGCGGAGCTGCTGCTGCCTTCCCCTATAAGTCCAATGATTCTTCAGTGTCCAAAGCCTCAGAAGTGAATCATAGAATCATAGAATATTCTGAGGTGGACGAGACCCACAAGGATCATCTTCACACACTGCCAACAAACAGCAACAACTGCTGTTACGGTGCCAGCCACAGCTGGTAAAATTTCCACAGCTCAAAGGCCTGCAGTAGGGACAGGCAACATGGAAAGCGTTTGGCAGAGCTTCTTCAGGTGACACCAAAATGCCTAAAATGTTCTCTGAAGTGAGAGAAGGGTGGGGAGCACAGCAAGGAAAGGGAGGTGAGTGTCTGGTGGACAGAGTCTCTGTAGGAACTGCAAGTCTGGCTGCGGTACCTGATGCTGTCAGGTCAGCGGGGCTCAAGGTTTCATCCTGGAGGGGCTGGTGCCTGAGCATACACACACATGAACCTGCAACCCAGCCATCAGAGCTGCTCCCCTTTCATGGACAAACCCCCTGCATCAAGGTTCCAAAGTAAACATAGATAGTAAGTGCTCAGGGTCATAAAGCTTGAAGGGTGCCAGAACTCAGCACAATGAGGAGCAAAACCAGGATCACAGAATTACTGAGGCTGGAAAAGACCCTTTAGACTGTCAAGTCCACTGGGGCGGTACAAGGTGACCGGGTACAACACAGAGACACCTGGCAAAATTTCTGGAAGACTTTTGATAAAGTAAAGGAGATTTAAATGTGAACAGTTATTTGATTGCTAGCAGGTGTGATTCTAGCTCTGAGATGCACAGGTCTGGTCTGACCATCCTGCAAAACTACATCCTCGCAACTACTCTTGGGAATGTAGCTCTCCAGGCAAAGGTCTTTTTTAATCACTCTGCCATAGAAGAACTGGGAAGCATATATACCTTGAGCTGTTTTCTTGACAGCTGTTGGCAGTGTCCCCAGTGTAGTCAGAGACATGAAACAACCTGCCCTGGAAGCAGGAATCAGGCTCTTTGTCATCCCTCCTAAACATGAGCAAACAGGACTGCACCTCCTAGTCACTGTTTGCAGTCACAGCCAAACATCAAACACCTGTCCACGTGCTGCTAATAAAGAAAGCAGGCGACTGAAAAAAATGCCACTGATTAAAATTAATGTCAGGGGAAATCCCTCAGGCTATTGAGTGTGCACAGCACAAATGGGGGGATTTCATCCAGCAATTCCCACTTCATGCTCTCCCCATACCAAAATTTCCCAGCACTTTCAAGCTGGGCACCTGGCTCTGAACACCCTTCTTGGACAATGATTTTTCCTCTTCTTTGAGCTCAAAAAACAAAGTCATACACAAGTATGTGAGAAAATTATTGCCTTAGCAATAACCTCTCCATAACCTGGTGGGAAGAAATTGTGTACAAAAAGAGAACCTGCAGTCAGATATAAGAGTTGTCAATAAAAGCTTCAGGCCATGTCACTAAAGGGGTCGATTATCCATGGAATTTACAAAAACTATTTTAATTTATCCACTTCCCCAGGAATATGAATGAGGCACATAAAAGGCTTCATAGGAGCAGAAACAATGGTGAAGTTATGGAGGTGCCCAAGTAGGGACTAGCAGCTCAGGCTTCTGGCAAGAAGACAAATAACCAAAGACAGAAGCCCAGCAGCGTGTGGTTTCTCCCAGGTGCCTCATTCTGCAGCAGCACTCCTTGCAGGAGAGCCTGGCCACCGCTGCACCAGGAGGGCAGGTGATGGCTGGGCACACAGGGCAGTGTGCGTGGAGAAACCATCCCCAGATTGAGGGACAGGGCATTGCTCCCTGGGGCTGATGGCAAACAGTTTTCATAACTGTTCTCCTTACTAAACAAAGTTTCAAATAAAAATAAACAACAAAGCATTTAGTCAAACCTTAAGAAAAAGAGTAAAAGTAACAACAGCCCCATTTAACAATACATTGCATGCCAAAACATGTCACTTTCTGCTCTGCCCTTCTCTGAATGTGCCACAAGTTCCCAGCTTGCCCATCCACAGCTTCTATTCAGCTTGCTGTGCCACTCTGAACACATGGGTATCTCCTGTGTCCTTCAGCCTTCACTTTTACATAGAGGTGGGGTGATACTTATTTTTGCAGACGTTCTCAAGTACCAAGTTGTTAATCTTTTGAAGCAAGTATTAGTATTTTTCAACTCTTTTGAAAATAGTGGATTTCATTTGTTCTAACACTGTTGCTGTTTTTTAAATTTTATTTTCCTAGCACTTTGCAGAGGAAGAGCTAGAGGTATGTGAGAAGCTGCTTGAGCAGAAATGAACCAAGAACACCAATATCCAAAGGGGGATCTGGCTATTCAAACCTCAGCCCATCTGCATTCAATTAAATCACCCCTTCTAATACTGCATGTTTCCTGATTTGCTTATTTCTTACATAATACCTAGTTGAGACAAAAATTTGTGTACAAACAATTTTTGGGTCTACAACAGTAGCCAACAACTACACCATAGAAATCTGGCTTGCAATCAAATATCTTACCAGTCACAGTGCCCAGCTGAACCAGCTGACAGCACAGGTATTCATCTGGATCAGTGGTTATCCCAGGTTGCAGAGATCCCATGTGACACCAGCATCCCAGTGGTGCTACAGCTACTGGCCTTCACCTGCTTATTTTGCGCCTCAGGTATTACAGCTCAGGTGAAGGCCAATAGGTCCTGTGCTTTGCTTGGCACTGAGCACTGAAAAGGGGCCGGGAATCTGCTCTGGCAGGCTGTTTAAATGATTTTTTTTCCTGCTGATGCCTCACTCCACAGCTTCTGCATCCATACAAAGACAGTGTGGGCAAAAGGTGTGGTTTGCTAGGGCAACCAAACTGCAGGGAGCAGTGGTAGAGGCAGCAGATAGCAGCCTTGGGAGCTCGTGAGCTCGGAGAAGAGCCAACTGAGCTCTCAGGAATGCATGGTATCCTCTCTGGAGCTCTACAATGCCTTTCCAAAGCAGGATAGAGACAAACTCTAAGGAAAAAGGGAAGGATAATCCTCACAGCTGCAAGCGCTGTAGTACAGCTGGAGCCTCTCACCATTATGATGGTGCTTCTCTTTTGCAATTAATCAGTATAAAGACTGCACTTCAGCTAACATGAAGGCGTTTCTCTCAGGTGGCAGAGATGTGTACCACGAGGGTTTGGATAAAGGCTGAAACTAGAAGGGTTTGTTCTGACAGCCCTGCTGCACCATCCATCTACAACTTCCCACCAGTAGAGGCCTTTTTTTTTTTATTCTCCCTTTCTTTCCTTCTCATTCTCTGCCACTAGCTACTAGCTGTCTCATTTCATATCTTCCCTAAGGCTGAGTGAGGCATAACCCTTGTAGATCTCATTCCTGCACAATGGGGAGGCAAGACAACCCTAGTGCTCCTACCCTAGCTACTAATGCCATTACTTCGCTCTCCTGCTAAAAGGATCAGCTCATCACCTGCAAAATAAACACAATGTCTGCTGGGGAACTGGCAAGAAAATGTGTAATAGGACTTGTACTCACTGTGCCTCACCTACATTTACTCATCTGGCTCTTGCAAAGGGGAGTGTGGGTGGCCCCATGGGAAGGGACTGGGAGCAGCCCAAAGCTTTTCCTTTCGTGTGTCTCCAGGCTCTCTCCTGACTTTGTGTGGGAATGGGGACTTCCACGGGCCAGTACTGACTGCAGGACAGTCCGCTTTGAGCAGAGGTCTGTTCTTGGGCTGCAAACTGCAGAGTAGGAACTCAGCGGAGGGGTGGCTGTTGTTCCTTGGATGGCGTCATGGGAAAAGGAATGGGATTGCCTAAGCACAGTGTTTGGTGGAAATTTAGGCCTTGGATCACAACACAGTGATAACTGGAGAGGTGTTGATACTGGAGGTTAAGCTGATATAAGGCAGGTGAATGCAAACAGAGCAGGACAGAGTAGCAGAGACAAGATTTTTGATACAAGTGTCTCAAGGTATCCACCTGTCTTGCCTTCAGTCTTTACTTCTGCCCTTATGTAAATACTCACCCTTTAAAAGTGCTACCATCCTATTATATTAATATTTTTAACATTTTAACTAGCAATTCCAACTTAAATATACCAATTTTTTTTCTTTGTTGGTATATTTAGCAAATTTCTTATACTTTGTCCATGGTATGATTGCCAAATCTGTACTTACTCCGGTACTGTGAGCAAGACATTTCATGATGACAGAGAGAACCATAAGGGGCAGCTTAATGTATCCAATCTCATAAAAGCCTGGCAACATTAATATAATGCCAAAAATCAAGACCTGCTAATACAACAAAATGAATCCCCAGTTGTACTGAAGCTTGTGAAAACAAGATTTGCTACTTAAAAGATGTTGTAAAACATATTCGAGATTCCAATTGACTTTGGTAAAAGCTGTCCTAGTACATTTGACAGAGAATTGGGCACAGAATACAGGAAGGACAGCAAGGACGTGGTGATAAGACACTGTGCATGTAGATAGTCAGAGATGTGAGATACGTACCCAGTAGGAATCATGCTTATGCACGTGAATGATAGTTTAGTCCCAATTCCCAGTCTTCCATGGCAGCACCTTGGATTCACTTATGTTCATCTTCACTCTTGATTCTTACAGTAGGCTTCCAGTATACACAAGAGAACTGGTTGGTCTTGCTTTGGGCTAAATAAATTCAAAAGTTGCAGAAACGGTTCTCTATTAGCATAAAGCGGATAAATTGCAGCAAACTGATAAAATGTGGTTTCACAGGAACACTACCACAATCAAGAAAAACACCCACTGATGGTCCGCATGTTTTCTGGGTCTGGACATGCTTCTGTGGCCCTCTGGAGAACCCTGCCCCATGACCTTCCAGGGCACATCCAGGCACAGGGACTTGCTCATTCCATCCTTGGCTCATGCCAACTGGCCACAAGGCTCACAGCTGCTATTTTTACAGCACAATGAAAGTGCCTTTCTCCTGCTCCTTAACTTTGCCAGCCACTTGTACCTCTCCTCTGGCATCCTGAAGCAAAAGTGAGACACAATGTCCAGCAGCAGCCTGCTACAGAGGACTATTTCCCCAAACAGTCACAAACTTGACTGTGTACATAAATAAATCTGTTTTGTGGGATCCCCTCCCCAACTTCTCAGATACACTTCATCATATGAAAGTGGACATACATGGCCAGTGCTTGAGTCTTTCTGCTCCAGGTCCCAGGACACAAAGATGTGCACTAAGGCAGATGATGTCCCATAGATGACTCTTGCACCAGGTTCAGCTCTGTGAGAAAAATTTCACTTTTCCCCACAGCCTATAACATCACTGTAGGTGTGGGTAGGTGTGGTACTGCTGCTGTGCCCAGCCACACAGCTCCAGGCATCACAGTGGCTGCAAACACAGCCATTCCAGGTTGGGAACACTCACCCTGCACAGAGGACAAGGTGGCAGCAGCATCAGCTCATGACCCACAGTATAGGCCTGTGCACAATCCTGTTTTCTCTCATCCTTTTCTTCAAAAAGTTCACCTTCCTTTCCAATAAATATGGTATCTTCACTGCAAAACTCCTGTTTTCTGAGTTACAAGCTATACAGAAAGCAAATTGCAATAATGAAAACACCACTCCAAAACCAGGCAAGTTCCACATTACTCCAGTTGCATGGATGGTTAGGCTCAGAAAATTCCATTGCTACAGAAGTTTATTTAGGAAACTCAGGAGTGTTTCAGTATGAAACGTCTTCCTACCACTGTGAGCATTTCAAACAGCTCTGTTCACAACCACGTCTTAAAGAAGTAATAAAAAACCAGTAGCCAAAAATAGTTGCCAGGTTTTGAATTTGTCTGAAAGTTATCAGAAACAAGATAGGGGGAGCTGGGAACTTACCTGAGGCACAGCAAAACCAAAATATTAATCTTCAGATAAATTACATAATCCAGGGATTCCTTCTGCACCCTAATTAAGGAAAAGGTTTAGAAAAGCTGGTGATACATTTTCATCCTTTTGTATTTCACAGAAATCACCATGGAATATCTTTTTCCAAGAAAAAAACAAAACCAAAACCAACCAAACAAAATCCAACACAAAACCAACCCAAACCAAACCAAAAAACCACAAAAAACCCCCAAAAAACCCAAAAACAACCCCCCAAAAAATCAAACACCTTGCAGACCTGTAAACTTGTGTCAGGATCAGTTAAGCAAGGGCTAAGAGGGTTACTCTGCTTATTAGCTTTTTCTTTATGTTGCTCATCCCCACGGATGAAACAAGAAGCTTGTCTCCAGTGTTCCAGTGGATTCTTATCTCTGAAATAAGCATTAGTCAGTGTTTCCCCGTGGACTTCTGGAGAGCTGAACGAGTCCCGGTGTTGTTGAATTGGACAAGGTTCCTGCCAGATGCCCACGCCAGCCTGCCCAGGTCCCTCTGGATGGCAGCATCGAGCCTATGGACCGGTACCACCATCCCGGCTCGGTGTCACGGGCAACCTTGACAACGTCCCTCCAGGTCACTGCTAATGATGTCAAACAGGACGGGTCCCAGGACAGACCTGCAGGACTCCCTTCGTTACCAGCTCCCAGAAGGAAGGTCTATGACCCATTAACCACGATCCTCTGAGTCCAACCATCCAAAGAGCTGCTTACCCACCTAGATTTCCACCCACTCAGACTGCCAATTCCCGATGTAGACGTATGAATATTATGGGACACAGCACTGAAAGCCTTGCTAAAGTCCACATGAACTGCATCCACGTTATGAAAACTGAAGTAAACAACATCCAGCGCTCTCCCTACATTCACAATTGTGGTCACTGTATCATGGAAAACGAACAGGCTGGCCAGGTGTGATTTGCCTGTGTAAAGCTGTGTCGAGGGCTCTCATTCATCTTCACATGCCCAGAAATGGGCCCTGTGATTTTCCCAGGGACTGAAACAAGACTGATTGCCTACCATTCCCCAAATTTTGCTTTTGACTTTTTTTAAGATGGTCGTATATAACAACCTTTTTCACACCATGTTACATACAGGGGGTCACCTGCACACCTGGCATAATTTTTATACAGTCCTTTCACCTCTGTCCTGTGGTCATCTTTTTGATCATCCCAGTTTACCTAAAACTTTTTTGAGGGGTACAGGGCAGGAGGGGTGGGCGGG
>VWZG01003988.1:493510-510141 GCA_013396735.1 Grallaria varia
AGAAATGTTCATATCCCTTTGAACAGAAATTCCCTTCAGACAGATGGGAATTCCAATTCTATAGCAATCCTTCCTGCCCCTATAGCAGAAGCCCAACTCTGACCCTTAAATTCTGTCCAGGTTTCAGCAGTGCTGGACAAAGAGAATTGGCCCTGTTGTTACTACTGTCACCTTGCCCTGCAACCATGCACAGGATCTACCAACCCACAGTACGCATACACCACCACAGACTGTTCACCAGAAGCAATTGACAGGTAAGGAGATAAGATAAGCTTTCAAAGGTTCACTCAGTATACTGCAGAAAATGAAACCCATCCACTCATCATGCCTACTACACCCCTCTAAACCACACATGTCCCCCTAAAAAAGAGTGGGGGGGAAAAAAATAAGTGTGTGTGAGATCCTTCTCTACCTAGCAGGCGGATGTGTCTGGAGTGGTTTCTGTAACAGTGCAGAGACCATGGAGACAAAAAACTTGGTTGAGCAGTGTTTTCAAAGTGCTAGTAAAACAGTCTCCAGCAGCTGCTTGATACAGAGTAGAGATGCCTTACCTATGTTTTCACTGGAGGGAATCCTTGCTGTCCAGAAAGACACAGGTGAAGGTCCAGCATGCAAAGAAGCCACCTGCACTGATAGCACATCTGAGTCTGTGGCTCTAGCACTTACTTCAAGTGAGAAATCGATTTCAAAAGCCCTACAACAGAAAGGATGAGACAGTGAACCCTTCTAAAGTTTGGATGAAGAAGTTAAAATAAGATTTACATCTGTTTAAAAAAAAAAAAAAAAAAAAAGTACACCTTTTCCTTCTGAGCTTTGGTCAAAACTTTTTCAACCAGTCCTCCAGAAGTTCCTTTGATTTCACCTTTTATACACTAGTAGCATTAGATAACAGATTGCTTCACTTAAAACCTGAAATATTTCCTAAAATATATATTTGACACCTGCCTCCATCACCTATGGAAAGTACTAACAATTACTCATTGAAGTTAATATTTGTGCTTTTTAAAAAACCTTGCTTAGCTATGGCTTGAAAGTGATTTGAGGTCAGATATAATTTTGCCTGTTTCTGCTCTGTCAGTCACAAAAAGACAACCCTCAGCCTCTGACTGGCACAAAGCAAGTTCTTTGGCTTCCTTGAAACCTCCATGGACATGAGTGCTACCTTCTGGCTAGTGGTGCCTTCCATAAAATAACAACTATAAATGATAGGACACCTTGAAAACCC
This sequence comes from Grallaria varia, assembly GCA_013396735.1. Lineage (NCBI taxonomy): Eukaryota > Metazoa > Chordata > Aves > Passeriformes > Formicariidae > Grallaria > Grallaria varia. The sequence goes on from VWZG01003988.1 coordinate 494,736, forward strand.
ACTTCTAATGGTTCTTCAGTATTCTCTCATGCAGCATGACATAATTCTGGCTTTCCAAAATGCCACTGCTGCCCCTGCACGTAAAAGCCTCAGGTCCTTTTGTCAAAGCTAGCAGGAGTGTCACACAATTTGTGTTTATCTTTTTGGAAAATTTGATGTTCTATTTCCCTTGAAGCTATTGAGATAGAATTCCTTTAAATTTACTATGGCCCAAGAAGGATTACTTCTTATATCAAAATCCAGCTGTTTACCTTGGTACTGTAGCCTTATTTCCACGCTTTACAGGTCTCTCTCTCCCTTTTGTAAAGGTTCTTTTGTGGTGATTCTAAGGGCTCACAACACCTACTACATTCCCAGAAAAAAAAAAATAGTGTGGATAACAAAGACTGAGAGCAGTATCAGTAATTTTAATATAAAAATATTACTTTTGTCTTCTTGAAACTGTCTCCAATCCAAGCAGAATAGGGTCAGCAGATAAAAAAACTGAGATGAAACATCAAATAAATAAAATCCTGATAAAGCATGGAAATGTAAAATCAGGGCATCCCAACAATCATATATTTCTCTTCTGCAGTGACACTACCAAAACAATATGACCTCAATAAAGTTTTAAAGTAATTGTGACCATCGACTAGACTCAATTAAAGTTTAAGACATTCATTTCTTTCTACTTTCAATGTCCCACCTACAAACTAAAGCATTCAAACTCAGGTGACTTTCCCAAAAGAGTTGCCCTTTATCTTTTAGTTGTTGAATAAAATCACTGTGTGGAACATGAATCTAACAATTCATTTTTTACTGATAGGGCTCTTGGTAAATTGTCTGTTCCAAAGGTATAAGACTGAAGAAGCTATTATGAGAACAGAGCCTTTTATTCCAGATGCAACCCCACAAATCTCAAGGAGAGAAGAGGCTGGCAGAAAGAAAAGTCTCCTGATATATATCTTTTAATTAACATTGCAAAACATTCCCTTTTGTATGCAGGTAAATCCTTTATGCACAATTCACTTGTATTTCTAATCCTTATCACTAAAACCCTCTTTTTTTTACCAAGTTTGATTTATTTTGAAAAAAAAAAAATTGAACTAGTGAAGTGTTTTGCATGATGAGGGAGTTCAGGATGTATAGCACTGGGGGGACAACAGCCATTTAAATTGCATTAATTCTTCCACAAAGTGAGAGCATGAAGGTGACTCTCTCTGTTTTACCCAGGTTTTACAATATTCAATTAATGTATCCAAGTTTATTTGAAGGTGGGTTTTTTGAGGGGGAGGGGAGGGTTGTTTGGGTTTTCTGTTGGTTTTCTTTCATAATGCTGAGCTTTGAGCCCAGGATATCTTTACCTTTTAGGGCCTTACTTGACTTTCAGCAAGCCAAATGCTAGAGTCAACTCAATTTTCTTTGCATCAGGATTGTTTCCCCAAAGCAAGAAGCACAAGCAGAGGTTCAGACCCAGTTTACCCAGTGTCTGTGTGGACAACCAACATATCACCAAGTATGAACTCACCCAGTGCCTACACCTTCTGCAGATTCCATGGAGCCTCTTCTCAGCTGATGGCTGTGCAGGAAGGCTGACTTACTAAAGTAGGCTATTGAAAATAAAGACAATAACTTGAAGCAGCTTGGAAACTAAGATTACCGTCATTATTCACAGCACTATATTAGATAAGTAATCTGAAGAATTTGTCTTGAAACTTTTTTTGAGGAGGATAGACTCAGCACACAGGCCCATTGTGCTTACAGCACAGTCATGTATAAACTCAAATTACTGTACTGTAAGGAACTGTGCCATTTCAGACACATTTTTTGCTCCCTATTTCATTAGTTTCCTAAAATTTGGGTAAAGGTTAGATTTGCACCCCAAAAACTGAAAGGAATTTTGATTTCTACAAAGCATACATCCATCTAGATAGGATAGGTTTCACACTCTTTGTTACTGTAGCACCTGCAGTAGTCATCTACTATGACTAGATTTACAGTTATGGTTAGTGGAACTACCAAGGACAGCAAAGAAAGCAGTCCCCTCAAGGATGTGTGGTGGGTTGACCCTGGCTGGACGCCACATGCCCACCAACCCACTCTATCATCCCCCTTCTCAGCTGGACAGGGGAGAGAAAATAAGATGGAAAACAACTCATAGGTTAGGATAAGGCAGTTTACTAAAGCAAAACAAAAGGTTGTGCATGCACAAGCGAAGTAAAAAATCACCAAAGATTCTATTCTCTACATCCCATCAGCAAGTGATGTCCAGCCACTTCCGGGGAAGCAGGGCTTCAACATACACAGTGGTTGTTCCAGAAGGCAAATGTTCTAAATAATGAATGCCTGCTTCCTCCTCCTTTTCTTACCTTTTGTATCAAAGCTGACATCATATGGTACGGAATATCCCTTTGGTCAGTTTGGGTCAGCTGTCCTAGTTGTGACGCCTCCCAAGATCGTGCCCACTCCCAGCCTGCTGATGGGGGACAGAATGTTGGATGGACAGTGCTGATGCTGTGCCAGCTCTGCTCAGCAGTAGCCAAAACACTGGTGCATTATCAGCTCCTTGCTAGCTAACAATGCAATGGAGAAAATGAACTCCATCTTGGCTAGACCAAATACAATCTCCAACCCTTATTCCATACCATATGTGTCATGCTCAAAATCCACATTTAATCTTCTTACTATTTCACTGTATTTACTTCTGATTACTGATGCCCCTTCTTACCAATACTTGCACCTTAAACTTGCAACTACATCCTTAAACCATCTTTATACCCAGCACACAGATTCATACATTTTCATTAACTATTATCCCCAGTCCTTTCACAGGTAGATATTATATTCCCACTCCATGAGGTTCCTCCACCCCTCTAGATGTGCAGAAACAGGCCGTGACTCAGACTCCATTCCATCAAGATGGGTGCTTAGGACAGGAGAAGCAGCACACTCAATTGTAGGGCACTAGCACCAGCTCAGCCTGTGACATCTTTGCACTTGCCTTGCTCTTTGCAAAATTCACTCTTCGTCAGTTCAAATAATTCCTGCTACTTTACTTCCTGCAACGTACAACTTAGAACACAGATTATTTTACCCCAGGTTAACTCACACACAGCAGGTCTCCCCAACCTTCTGCATTACCCACCAAGTACATCCAGTTCCTTGAGAAAAGACAATCCCACAGATGGGTTTGCCTTTTCCCAAGTGAAGAGAAACCCACACTGACTTCCCCAGCCATTTCCCTATGTGTAGTAGAGGGACCTTATCTCCTCCCACAGTAAGTAGGGGTTTTGCTTGGGCAGGGCTAGGGCAGTTAGCACATCCTCTGGTGACAACCAGTAGTTGCCTCCTCCATGGTCAGCACGTAGCAGTTGCCTTGGCATGTTTGTGGCACTGGTCCAGAACAGTCCATTTGCCAGGTCTCACCATAAGGCAAAACCAGCAGCCACCCTCTATTCCAGAGGTTTCACTTTTGTGGCTCACTTGATTGCAGCACGTGTTTTACATTTATGAATGACTTGCTGTTTCTCATGGCCCCATTCCAAATATTTCTTTTGGGTCACTCAATAGAAGGGGCTCACAAGCTGACTGTAACCTGGCATACACATTCTCCAGAACCCCACAAGGCCTAGGAAAGCTTGTATTTCCTGCTTTTTAGCTGGTAGAGACATAGCTGTTGTCTTGTTTGCCACATCCATAGACACATGATGACATCCATCCTGCCATTTTATTCCCAAGGACCGAATCTCCTGTGCAGGTCCCTTGACCTTGTTTTTTTTTATGGCAAACCCAGCTTTCAGAAGAGTCTGAATTATTCTTTTTCCCTTCTCAAAGACTTCTGTCTTGTTGTACCAAACCATGATGCTGCCAATGCATTGTAGATGTTCAGAGGCATCACCCATTTCCAGCGCAGTCTGGACTAGCCCATGACAGACAGCAGGGCTGTGTTTCCATCCCTGGGGCAGCTGATTCCAGGTTTAACACCCTCACGTGAAAGCAAACTGGGGTCTGCACTCTGCTGCTTAAGAAATTGAGAAAAATGCTTTGGCAATGTCACCTGTAGAATACCACTTGGCTGCCTTTGACTCCAGCTCATATTAGAGCTCTAATGAGTCCGATACGGCAGCACCCAGTGGTGGTGTTACTTCATTCAGGCCATGATAGCCTGTTGTTAACCTTCATCCTCCATCAGACTTTTGCACTGCGAATGTGGGACTATTAGAAAGTGAATGAGCCTTGCTGATGACTCTTTGGTTCTCCACATGATGAATGAGCTCATGGATGAGAGCCAGGGAATCTCAGTTTGCGTGATATTGCTGCTGACGCACTGGTCCTGGTAGCAACTGGCACCTGCTATTCTTTGACTTGCAGCAATGCCATGATGAAAGAATCTTCTGAGAGGCCAGGCAGGGTAAATAACTGCTTCGTCTGTATTGACAGTGGCTACACCGAAAACCCATTGGTACCCCTTTGGGTTCTTGAAGTACCCACTCCTGAGGTGGTAAATTCCAAGGATACAAGGGGTCTTTGGACAAGTCATAATAGGGTGCTTTTCTCACTTGTCCCCAGTTAAACTCCCTCAGCCTCCAATACAGACAATTCTTGGCAACCCCCTGTCACTCCAGAGATCCAGATGGTTTCTGTGCCCCTGTACCCCAATGGCACCAGCGTACACTATGCACGAGTATCTACCAAAGCTTTATATATTTCTGTGGGTTTGATGTGCCAGGCCATCGAATCCAATATACCCAGTAATCCCTTTCCTCCTCCTGGCTGAAGGCAGGAACCTCTATTCCTGCTCCTGGTTAGAGTATTCCCTGTCTGACCATTGCAGTGGCAGACAAGAAGTCTCTTGACCAGGATCAAGAGAGGTTATTTCAGTTCTTCTATCTGGGAGATTGCTGATTGCCTTCTTGTGGCTACAGAAACTATGCTGACAGCCTTCTTGGGTGGACCCTTCTTGACAGCTCTCTTCTCTTTCAGCTCATGTACACGGGCTTCCAGCTTAAAGGTGGGTTCACCATCCCACTTCCTCATATCTTCCCCGTGGTCACACAGAAAGAACCAGAGTGCACCACATGTCATCTGCCTAGGACTCTCTTTCCCTCTGATCAGGGCAGGAGAAGACTGATTTCTTGGGCTGCCCTTGACAGCTGAGGTGCTGGCCTGTAGGGATGAGGAGGTACAAAGAGTTTCTTCTAAGTTTTGGAGCCAGGAAGATGCTCTCTCTACAGTTGGTGTATCCATTTCTGGGTAATACATCGCTGCCAAGCTGTTAGAGTAAGATGCAGGGGCACTTTGAATCACCTTCCTCCACATGACCATTGTGCAAGGGATGTTCTCTGGATCTTTAGAGACATTATCGTTTTTTAGATCACCATAGATGACTTCCAGCACCGTTAATTCTCTCAGGTACTGGATACCTTCATCTGCAGTGGTCCACTTTCCTGGGGAGTTCACAAGGTCTTCCTTAAATGGATATCTTGTCCTGACACTTGAGAGGAGCCATCTCCAGAGACTGCAAACTGCTGCCTCTTTTCCAATTCCTCTTTCAGTTCTCCGATCTCTAGCAAGGGATCCCAGCTGTTGGGCTTCCCTACCTTCCAGTAGCTGACCATCGACCCCATAATCCCAGCATTGAAGCAGCCAGGCAGAAATCCACTCACCGGGTTGGTGACTGTAATCTTTTCGCAAGTCTCGAAGTTCTGATGTGGTCAGGGAGTAGGTAATTTCCATTTTCTGTTTGCATTCTCTCACTCCTTTCTCCAATTTCTGTGTTGAAGGACTGGCTTCTTGATCAGACCCTTCCTTTCTCGATGACTCTTCTTTCTTTTCATCTTCTTCTTCCTCCTCTTCTTCTTCTTCCTCCCTTTCTAATTGACAATATGGACCTGTAGTTCTCCTTGCCTCCCTTTTCTTTTCCATTACAGGGACAGTTACAGTAGTTGTTGTTTGGGTCCCTATTTCAACCAGAGGGCCTTCAAATGCAGTTTGGGTCTCTGACTCCACTACAGTCCTCTGAGAGTACTGAACTGTGGCTTGACAGGCACAGGCCAGCCCCCAGTACAGGGCAAGAAGCTGCTGGTTTTCACTGTGTTGAGCAAGGCACCCTTCTATCAGGTGATGTGTCAATTTGCCAGGGTTGAATACCTGTTCAGGTGTGAAGTCCCAGGTAATGGGAGGTGATAACTGCCCTAGGAACCTGCCCAAATCCTTCCACACCCTCTGCCACCCAGGCACTGGCCTCTTCAGGGCACATATCAATATCATCTCACTCAAAATTTGTTTTCTCTTTTACCAGGATGGCAGCAGTTTCCATAAACTCCACAATATGCTTACAGTACTAATTAGTAGTATTAAACAGATCGTGTAAGGATGAACAAGGACCGCAGGAGCCTGCATGAAAGTATCCACATCAATTACTCATAGGGAGAGGGAGATGTATTCCCTCATTGTCTCCACAAGATAGGTCTCCCAGCACAGTAAGGCCATCAATGCCAGAGAAAAGCACAGAGCCATTGTTTGTATTAACATGTTCCCAAACTCAGCAAAATAAAGTGATAAGCAGTGCAGCTCACAAACTCCGTGTCCCGCACCGGAGCTTGCTACCCAATAACTGCTATTACTATGGCATGCAATACATATATACAACTGCCCCTGTCTCAGCCCACATTAGGCACCAAAAAGGACTGTGGTGGGTTGACCCTGGCTGGATGCCACATGCCCACCAACCGACTCTATCACCCCCCTTCTCAGCAGGACAGCAGAGAGAAAACAAGACGGAAAACAACACAGCACTGAGATAAGGCAGTTTAGCAAAGCAAAAGTGAAAGGTTGTGCATGCACAAGCACAAAGAGAAACATCAAAGATTGTATTCTCTACTTACCATCAGCAAGTGATGTCTGGCTGCTTCCTGGGACAGGGCTTTAGCATGGGTAGTGTTTTCTCTGGAAGGCAAATGCTGTAAATAACGAATGTTCCACCCGTTCCTCCTCCTTTTCTTACCTTTTATACCCAAGCAGACGTCATACAGTACGGAATAGCCCTTTGGTCAGTTCGGGTCAGCTGTCCTAGTTGTGACGCCTCCCAAGATCGTGCCCACTCCCAGCCTGCTGATGGGGGGGCAGAATGTTGGAGGGACAGTGCTGATGCTGTGCCAGCGCTGCTTAACAGTCGCTAAAACATTGGTGCGTTATCAGCTCCTTTCTAGCTAACAAGGCAAAGCACAGCACTGTAAAGGCTGAACTCCATCTCGACCCAGACCCAATACAGGATGTTAAGCCACAGTGTTTACCTACGCTTCTCAAGTAAGAGCTGGAAATTTAAATGCTGGTATCTGTTTGAAAAAAGTTTGGCATCAACCACCTTTTTTCTTCTTCCACCACTGGCAAAGCTGTTTATAAAGTGAACTGAAGGATTAGTTCAACCTGGGAATCAGGCTCTACACAGTGACAAGAAGAAGCCTGCAACTGGGGAACATAACCAGTCTCCCCCCAGCTGTCACGGCCACTAACACAGCTCTCCTGCTGTGAGATAGGACAGAGATACCTTAGCTTTTTTTTTGAGTACCAACAATAATAAACTGGGAACAGTAATAACAACAGTAACAACAACAATTACTGGGAAAAGTAATCTTGGAAATTTAATCCTAAACTCAGGAGAAAACCTTAATACTGTTTACAGCACTTCCTATACATAATGCATTTGCTCCAATGGTTTTCCTTATTACATCATTCCTCCTGCTTGTTATATTTGGAACTTCAGTAACACCTGGGAAGGTGGGAAACTGTACAGAGCATTATTAGCTTGATTATTTTTTTGAGATTACACTACTCACACTACTCTTTTGATACTCACACTACTTTTGTTCGCACTACTTCTGATACTCAGAAATTTTTAGCTGTTTTGAGCTGTTCCCACACAAGGGCGGGGGTTTCATTCTGTACACAAAGCAAATAGGCCATGAGAATGATAATAAATCTAACTAAAGCCACAGAATGCACTCCAAAGATATTCAAACTTGTTTTGAAGCATTTCTATTACAGAAAAAAAAATTATATTCTGTGAAACAATTTACAATATTTTTATCGCACTCTTTCATTGTTATTTCAATTTAAAAGATTAACTAAAAATATCCTACCCAAAAATGAAACCAGTGGAGCGGTCCAATTCAATTGTATTTATTTTGCATGCTCCGAGAAATTAGGACAGTTTATCAGCAACTGTGCATAATTAGTAAGAAACCTATTTAAACCCAATGATACGCATGGCCAGGGTTGCTGCTGCTCAATGGAGACAGTAGTTCTGCTCAATTGGGATGCTTTCAGATGGTGTAATTGTTGAAACTGATGCTCTGCTCTGCTGGTTCAGGCTTGCAGTGGTTCTCTCTCTCCCCATCCTGCTGGGAACATTTTGCAATTGGAGCTGCCAGAGTACCCACGGGACACCCTCACTGATGCCTTTTACCTCCCAAATCGTGTCTCCAGCAGCAGCTCTGCACTGCCAGCTGTCCCACTGCAGAACAAATCTGCTGCTGAGGATGGGGACGACTCAGGGGTAAGGTCTGCTGTCAGCTCTCTTGATTTGAGTGTTGAAACTGTGCTGGAAGGACTTTGTCAGCAGCTCAGGGCTTCTGCAACACAACATGGAGATGCCTGAGACACCTACCAGACAGAACAGTGATTAGAGCTCCCTGAGTGATTTCATTGAGAAGTTTTAGAAGTTTGTGATTCCTGCTGCTGTCCCTTCCTCCTCAGCAAACACCCAATGATTTTTACACATTGCAGTTATGCTACCACACCTGATAGCCACTTACTAGCCTGTGGGAAATGGGTCAGAAGCCTTAGCTTAGCTCCTAGAAGAGCCTGCCTCTCACTCAGGCCTTTTGTTGGCAGCCTCAAAGGGAAAAGGTCACCCAGAGAGTCAAATGTTTTCTCAAACCTTCAGATGATCTCTCCAAATCACAGCACCATCACCCTGCTGGGCAATATAACCAAGCTTGCAGAGTGGCTGATCTGTCATGCAGAAGTAACAAAATTTGGCTCAAAGGATGGCAGTTTCTTGTGGCCATTAAATTCACTGCAAATAACTAAGAGAGGAGGATCTGTCAAGACATTTTGTAAAGGCGGTGTTTTAGACAAGATACAAAAGCCAGGACAAAGTTTGCACAGTCCACAGCACATGGCAGTGTGTCAGTGCAACACGAGATGGCTCCACTTCATCAACAAGGAGGTTAGTGCCACGGCAGAGTCCCTCACATCCAACTAAAGTACCTAATCATGCCCATCGACAGAAGACAGACCCATCAAACGGTTCTGTGCCGCTGCAGTCAGCCCTCAGGATCACGGAGCAGAACAGCATTGCAGCCTGTCACAGGGTGAGCTGGGAAGGTAACACAAGTCTGGGAAAATACGTGGAAAAGAAAATCCCTCCATGCTGCTTTGCAGATCAGCTGCTGCCTTCTGCAAAAGGCTGCAATATGGGAGACCACAGCCAGCCTTCAGTAGCTGGAAAAATACTCATTTAAGGACAGCATAAATATGGACCTACTGATCCATCTTCAGCTTAACTTTCTTACCATCCTCCTTTGCACCTTCCTTGTTTCCTTCTGGTTTTTCACACTCCAAACGCCCTGCAGAACCAATGAGGACATTTTGTGAAAATGGCTTGTTTTAAATCATGTCTACACTAGTTCCTATACAAACTTTCACTGGGTTTCACTAGTACAGTCCTGCTGCTCAGTATCGACGCTCTCACTGTAGGCTGGTGGGAGGACGACTGAACAGCTGAGACAGAAAAGACCAGAAACATCAGCATCAGCCACAACAGCACGTGGAGAGAGGGAGGGAGGAGCAGGAAAGACCAGTAAATGTGCGGGGATGAAGGAAAACCAGAAGCCTTTAGAGAGAAAGGTAAGAAAGTAGAAAAATTCCACACTAACCCAAAACCACCTCAGAGCAGGAGACTGATTTGGAGTGGTCCCCTGGCCCAAGCACAGTTGCCTCAGTGTAACGTGACAGTCTGTAGCGACTGGGAACCCCAATGCAGACGCATGCACCCATAGTGCACCGATTCAGAAGCAAGACAGGATTTCTGCTTGTCACCGTGAGCAAGTGTGTCTGGCAGGGAATACCCACGCAAGGTGACGCAGTGCCCTTTGCGGCTTCTCAGTGCATCATTAGAAAAACCTGAGCCCCTCCAGCTGTCTTGTGTTCAACCGGATCCAAAACCCTACTTCCACCAGAAAGATCTGGTGGAATACCTCAGGGGAAAAAGCAGCATAATTTCAAGGTTTCACTGTTTAAAAAACACTTATAAACAGAAGGCTGTGTTCCAAAAAACCCCAACCCCAGCCTCCCATATTCTTATGCAAGGCTTTTGTCTGACCCACCAGATTTCACCTTTGCTTCCATGGCCTTCCTACTGCTGGTCCCATTCCCTTCTCACCTGGAGTGAAGGCCCACAGGCGGACAAGGAGACCAAATCTGCTCAGCCAGAAAGTCAAGCCCTGCAGCTGAAGGCAAAGGCCTGACCAAGCTTCACTACCCATCTAAGTGCCGGATACCCAGCATTGCACCTCAGTCATAGAGAGCATGTTTTCGTATGAGATGACCATGAAGAATAAAAATGCCTGCCCTGGAACAGCAGCAACAATACTTTGAAACAACCGAAATGATCCTTCAGCTGATAACAAACATGGAATAATTTATATCCATAGGGAAAAAGCAAAAAAACAAGTGAACAAGACCAGCTCTATCTATACTATCGATTTTCAGATAAATGTCTGGGCCTGGGAGTGACTGCAAGCACAAAATGAGAAGATTTGGATGGAAAGTTAAATGCTATTTTGGCTCTCCTGCAACCTTGCTCTATGAAGATTCATTATCAGAACTGTAATTTGGTTACAACAGTTTCAGGCGTTCCAGCAGTAGCTTGCTGGAGCTGCTGAGGTTAAAGACAAATTTCTTTTTTTTGAAGCTACATGAACGATCATTAAACATGATTGCTAAAGAAGTAAACTGTCAAAGTTGTTTCATTTATTTCTTAATATCACATCTGTACAATTTTCATACATACAGCAGGAAATGTAGAAATGCACATCGGTTACACAATGGCATTTGGCTGCATTTCCAAATATAATACAGTAAGTGCAACTCCACTTAAAATGTACATTTATACAACTTAAACAAATTAAGGATTGCTACACCACTAACTGTGACAGTATAAAGCTTCGTTTATGTTATGTCTCATTACTAAACCATTTCCCGGTTAAATATAAAACATATTCAATCATTTTAAAATGGCCCTTGTGGTACCTGGCCAGCATATAAAATATCTGTTGTGTAAAATTTAACCATTAACTTTTTTGTTTTAAAAAATAATCCTCTAAGCCTATTTAAACATTTGCTATTGAACTGTTATACTGACACCTTGTAGCAGGAACCAAATTTTACCCTCCTTTTGTTTGCTCTTGCACTGCTTATTACCAAAAGAAGTTGTATTTGTAATGTATTGCAGCTTTATTCAGATACAACCAGGCGGTTAAACTATTTAACAATTTTGCTCAAAAGGTAAATAACACTTTTCATTAAAGAAAACAAAATTACATTTCAGAAATATCTGTCATCAAAGTTTTAATGGGTAGAGTGCTACTAGCACTAAAAAAACCAAAAAACCAACAAACCCCCTCCCCCCCGAAAATTATTAATTTAGCTTTTAAGAAACACCCAAATATACTTTTGGAATACATTGGCCCACAGACCACATTCTTGTTACAGCTTACCAAACGAAAACCAAAATTTCTTTATTGCCGTCCCTGTAACAGGAATGCTTCAATTTTAAACGTCCTTTAAAAATATACATTTTACAATCCTTTCACCTCAACAAAGGTGACACTGACAATAAATACACTGGTTTGGTGGTTTTTGTCTTCACTACGAAGAGTCTACAAACTACCTATTGTATGCCCTTTCTTTTTTAGATTTCTCCAATGCCTTGTCCATAGTTTTCTCATTTTCTCCTCTACATTTGGGGCAGTACCATTTGCCCTTTGGTTTATGGTTGAGTCCCACACAAGAAAAGTGAAACCACTCAATGGGGCACTCATCATTATCACATCCTATCATTTCTCCATAGGAGACTTGGTTGCACAAGCAGTATGTTGGCTCATTAGGGTCAATAGGAAGGTCAGGGGGAGAAGCTTCCCGCTCTGCTTTAGCCTTGGATCGTTTCTTCTTCTTGGATGTTTTTGCTTTCTTCTCCTTTGGTGTTCCTGAGGTGATGTCATCATGATCATGATTGTTGGAGGCATTTTCTCGGTTCTCGTTATTCCTTTGCCTCCTTGATCTCTTGTTGTTGGGCTTTTCAGCCTGAGCGATTGTCTCATTCTTTGACTTATCTTGGCTGGCTTTCCCGCTGTTTCCAGTGGTGTCATTAGTCTCTTGACAAGTCTCAAACAGTTCCACATGGCTGTCCACTTGCCTTGTTCTGTTCTCGACAAGCTCCACCATCTGACTGACGATTTGGATCTTCTCGTCCCCCAGTTCCTGACTCCGAATCAAGGCTCTCTGTATGCAGTGCAACATTCTTCTCTTCTGCACAGCATCTGTCTCACGTTTAAATTTTTCATAGTAGTCATCCAGGTCCTTCAGAATCTCTACAAAGAAGAAATAAAAACTATAAATACTTTTGACAGGGAGAAGAGTGAAACAAAACCTTCCTATATTTTTCCGTCCATACAGCAACACCTTTTTGTAAGGCAAAAAGCTGATCAAACACAAATTCCCTGAAGCTGATATCTGACAAGTGGCTCATGACTCCAGTGGATTACTTTCGTTTTAGTCAGTCCCACAGGAAGAGAATGCAAATGTTGATTTAGAAAAAAAATGTTACTAAACATATTTTTATGTTTGTTGACAATGCTTCCCTTACAACTTTTCAGTAATTAAGAATAATTAACTAAACAAATACACCATAAAAAGTTCCTAAACTAGCTGCAAAATTAGAGGGGAAATTAACAGACATTTTCTGTATTAACAACATTAACATTTTAAGTGAATGTCCGACAGAGTGTGAGAAAAAGAGAAGGAGAGAAAGAAAGCACCAAGCAGTGCAGAAGCCAGACTCTGTGTTGCTTGACAGCTGATGTAGAAGCACCAAATACATGGTCTGGACCCTAAGCCAGGGCAACTTTCATCCAATACTGCTGAGCTACTTCTGCTGAAAATGTGAGACGATATAAATCCCTGGACGACAGAATTAGAATTACAATATTCCAGATGTTTAGATTATTTCCTCCCTATACCTTTTGAATCATACAGGTTGCTTCCTTTTTAAAACAAAATATTATCTTCATTAAATGTTCACTGCAGAGAAAGAGATAAAAAAACTTAAGAGAAAGCTTTAAAGATGACAGGCAACAATTGGAGGTGCTAGAGTCTCTGATTTAAAATGCTGGCCCTGAAAATTGGTTAGATTCTGAACTGCACCTCAGGGATTGTTCCCAGAGTTTATAAGAAACAGCAACATACAAGAAGTGCTTAAAGTTTCAAGAATGGTTCAGGAAATCTATTTTTAAGCAGATGTTTTTGATTTTTTCTTATGATATTCAAATCAACTAAAGCACACAGGACACTCTGCATTTCCATATTAAGTTCTCAAAAACATGCAGAATGCTTTTCCTGCAATTAATTTCTTCTCCAAATTTTCCCTTCTTCACAGGTTAAAACATTCTGCCTTAGAAAAGCAAAGAAACTGAGATATAAAATCTGACCTCAATTCATCTAACAGAACCCGGGATCTCTCAAAGATTCAAACAGCATTACCAAAACTTTAAAAAAACTTTTCATTATTTATTTATTTTTAATAGAAGAATGTGACATAGATACAACCAATAGTTACCCTGTGATTTAGGTTTTGTCTTGCCTGGGCAGAGTTTTTGAACACATGCAATCCTAATTTCCAGTGAAGACATGGAAATATTATGCAAGCTTTACTTTAGATTTTAGAGCTGCAGCCCATGCTTCAAGCACAACCTGTCAGCTGCTACTGCAATATAGTTTATCTGACCAGACCTGTATTTTGATAGGTTATTAACCATCTGAAGCAATTGCCTTTTTTTTTCCTAACCAAAAACAACAACAAAATCCAAAACAAAATAACAACAAAAACCTGCTCAAAAAAAGAGCCAAACCCAAGACATCATTGGAAAACCCCCGAAACATACAGCAGATTAAGCATTCAGAAAGATTGAAGAAGCGGCGTTAATCATTTTCAGTGGCTGAAAGGCACAAGTTTGATGCTTTAAGCTCTGGCACACGACTGACGTCACCAGCTCAACGCATCAGAATCCGGTGGGTGGGCATCTTCCACGGAGAGCAGCCTCCCTCCGTGGCACGGCACAATCCACGCCTGGAGTCGGGCACGACGAGAGCTCCATCTCCGGCACCGCACCCCCTCCCGGCGCAGCGCGGCGCTGCAGGAGCGGCGGCTCCGGCGATCCGGGATCCCGCGGGGCGGGCCTGATCCCGCGGGGCGGGCCGGGACCCTGCGGGGCGGGCCCGGCCTCAGCATGTTTGGTGCGGGAGACACGGGCCGAGCGGGGCCGCGCAGCACAGGGGATGTCCGGCATCGGCAACGCCGACGGGCTGCTCGAGCAGAGCAGCGCTAAGGCGCATCTGTGCAGCTGTGCGGTGCAGCCGCGGGGGCTGGAGCTGCCCGCCCTCAGGGAGGCTGAGTGCATGGGAATTCCGGGAACCCCGTGCCCTGCTGCAGCATCAGCTGCGTTCTGTGCGATGCGCACAGCCCCAGCACCACAAACGCCATTCAAGCAACGCTGCCGGAGCTTTATTCTCAGCGCAGCGCCGCAGCCTCAAGGGGGCAGAAACACGGGCGAGGGACCGGCCCCCTCGCCGCCCCTCCCGGAGGTGACGGAGCCGCCATTGTTCTTCGGCAGGAAAGCGGCGGCTGCCCCGCGGCCGCGGCGGCCCCGGGGGGAGCAGAGGGGGAGAAGAGGCGGCTCCGCCCCCGCTGTCCGCGCGCCGCCGACCGGAGCCGAAGACGCCAGCAGGAGCAACAATAATGATTGACAGGAAGCAGCGGCCAATCGCGGCCAGCGAAGCGCGCTCGCGCCCGCCCCCTGCGGCCATTCAGGAGCGAGGCGAGGCGCGAGAAACACCGCCCCTCCCGCCCAGGGACACGTCAGTCACACCCCGGGCGGCCAAGGTTGCCCCGCCCCCTGCCGCGGGTCCGACCAATCAGAGGGCGCCGGCCGGGGCCGGCCGAGATATTCAAATCAGCCCCACGGAAAAGTTGCTTCTGGAAACGTCACGAGAGGGCGGCGCGCGGGGCGGTGCGGCGCGGCACGACAGCCAATCGGCGAGGGGGGCGGGGCGCGGCGGGGGCGCGGGGGGGGGCCCGCGCCCGCGA
>VWZG01003988.1:521208-609486 GCA_013396735.1 Grallaria varia
GATCGTGGCGTACAACAGCCGGAGCCGCAGCAAGGAGCGCCTCGTGCTGGCCACGGAAGGAGTGGCCACCTGGTAGCGCCGGGCGGGCCTGGGGGCGGCGGGCGCCGTTTGTGTCCGGAAATGCTCTCTGTGCCCGGTTCTGGGCTCCTGGGCCCGGGAGGACGCGGAGCCCCTGGGCAGGGTACAGCGGAGGCCACAAAGATGATGAGGGGTCCGCAGCATCTCTCTTAGGAGGAGAGACTGGGAGAGCTGGGCCTGCTTAGTCTGGAGAAGACTGAGAGGGGACCTCTTTAATGCATATAAATATCTCAAGGGCGGGTGCCAGGAGGATGGTGCCAGACTCTTTTCGGTGGTGCCCAGTGACAGGATGAGGAGCAATGGCCATAAAGTGGAACACAAGAAGTTTCACCTCAACATGAGGAAGAACTTTATGTTGAGGGTGGCAGAGCAGTGGAAGAGGCTGCCCAGGGAGGTCGTAGAGTCTCCCTCTCTGGAGACATTCCAAACGCACCTGGACACGTTCCTGTGTCACCTGCACCAGGTGATCCCGCCTTGGCAGGGAGGTTAGACTGAATGATCTCCAGTGGTCCCTTCCAACCCTAACAATTCCCTGGTTCCATTTGCCCCCTTTCTGCAGGTACAGCTGCGGGCCGACGGTGTATGACCAGGCACACCTCGGGCACGCCTGGTGAGTCTCCTCTGGGATCGGGGGGAGCCGGGAGGGAGCCCGGCAGCGGGAATGCGGGGCGTCCCTGAACGCACAGAGCCGTGACAGCGACACGAGGCCTGCCCTTTGCCTCCTGCACCGTGCAGAGGGCAAAAGTCTCGTCGTTGTGTGTTTTTTCCTCTTGGACTCAGGGAGCCCCTAAAGGGGCGTGTGTGTGGGGGTGTGTGTGGGTGTGTGGGGGTGTGTGTGTGTGTGTGTGTGTGTGTGTGTGTTGGGAAGAAGCGTTTGGAGTGTGTGCAGTTTGTCTGGGTAGGGTGAGTTGTTTCAAATCATGTCAGCATAGCATGTCCTCCCATCCAGAGGCGTTGTGGTCCTGGAGCAGAGCCTTTCAGCGCTGTGAAATCATAGTTTCACCTCAGATTTTGTTTGGACATTGTGTCGGCACAAAGAAAAAGCCATGCAGCATTGACTATTAAAAAGGTACTTTTAAGGTTAGCAGATGAACACATCAGTCCTTAAATCTCAGAAAGCCCAGGTAGCTTAAACGTGTTTCTGCATAGTAACAGTTCAGTGGCTTAATACTTATAAAAATAAAAAAAGATCCAGAGCAGCACCATATTTTCTCTATAGTTCATTCAGATCATTACGATAGTAGACGAGCTTTATGGTAAAGAACTTTGTAAAAGTACTTTACAAGCACCAGAGGAGGTGTTTTAAAACAATATGCCTGATGAATAGACATGCAGGGTGTCTGCTGTTCCTGCAAAGCTGAAGGGAATTTCAGTGGCTCAAGCTGCTCTTGAGCTTCTGTCTCCTTGTTCTTAAAAAACAAGGTATGTTGGGCTCTTTGGAAGAGCAGGGGTTTCTCAGATAGTTGCCATCTGTATGAAGATCAGATATTGTGCATTTCAGTAATTGAGTAATTCCCTTTTAATGTAGGGGATTTCACAGCTTCTGGTCCTATCTCGGCTTCTTTCAGAAACTCACGTTGAATTTTGCTCAGTGTTGAGCCATCGTAGTACTGCACAGCTGCTGCTTCTTTCTCTGAAAGGGAAGACTTAAAATTCCAGTCTGTAGTGGGTTGACCCTGGCTGGATGCCAAGGTACCCACCAAAGCCACTTGTCACTCCCCTCTGCAACTGGAGAGGGAAGAGAAAATACGTCATAGGGTTCATGAACTGAGATAAGGACTGGGAGAGATCACTTACCAATTACTGTCATAGGCAAAACTGACTCAAAGTGGGGCTATTGATTAAATTTATTAGTAGAAGAATCAGAGCAGAATAATGAGAAGTAAAATACATCCTAAAAACACATTCCTCCCACCCCTCCCTCCTTCCTAAGCCCTACCTCCTCCTCCCCAGTGGTGCAGGAGGATGAGGAATGGGGGTTATGTTCCCTTCATCACAAGTTGTTTCTGCTGCTGCTCAGAGGGAGGAATCCTTCCCCTAATCCAATGTGGGGTCCCTCCCACAGGAAACAGTCCTTCCTGAGCTTCTCCAATGTGAATCCATCCCATTGGGCAACTGTTCTTTGCAAACTGCTGCAGTGTGAGTCTCTTTTCCACGGGGTGCAGTCCTTCAGGCACAGGCTGCTCCAGCATGGGTCCTGCACAGGGCCACAAGTCCTTCCAGGAAAACCTGCTCCAGCATGGGCCCCTCTCTCCCTGGATCTGTCAGTCCCTGCTAGCACCCTGCTCTGCAATGGGTCTCCCACAGGGTCACAGCCTCCTTCAGGCATCCACTTGCTCCAGTGTGGGTCTCCTTCATGGGCTGCAGGTGGATCTTTGCACTCCTGTGGTCCTCCGTGGGCTGGAGGGGCACAGCTTCTCCACCATGGTCTGCACCAGGGGCTGCAGGAGAACCTCAGTTCCGGTGCCTCAAGCACCTCCTGCCCGTCCTTCTGCACTGACTTTGGTGTCTGCAGAGTTGTTCACGTTCTCACTCTGCTCTTGTCTGCTTGCAATTTTCATCTGCCCAGTAACTTTTTTTCCCTTCTTAAATACATTATCCCAGAGGTGTTACTATTGTTCCTGACTGGCTTGGCCTTGGCCAGAAGTGGGTCCCTCCTGGAGCCGGCTGGCATTGGCTCTGCTGGACGTGGGGGAAGCTTCTGGCAGCTTCTCACACAATCCACCCCCCAGAGCCCCCTGTTACCAAAAGCATACAAACCCAGTACAATGTAGAAGTACTCTTGGCAATGCTAATGTTAGTGCCGCTGTACTGCTATGTGTACGTGGTGGTGTCTTTTTCCTCCTGGCTTATGTCCAGTCTTAGCAGAAAACTGATGAAGCTTTATATTGGTGATCTAAAAATGAAGAAAATAATATCTTGAATTATTTTGTACTTAGTACCTTAAGGGAAACTTTAATATTGTTTTTAAAAGTCATAGTAGTTTGTGTATTTAAATCTGTAGTTATTGTAATGCAGGCTCTATTACAGTTTACCTTGAAATAATTAGGATTATAAATCATCACTTGAAAGAAACTGTGTAGACAAGTAGTAATAGGTTTCTTAATCACTCAGTAGAAGTTCTCTAGTATGTTAGGGCCTGTCTATCTGATGTGGTGTGACAGGGGAGGTAATTGCGGAGATGCCCGTGTCCTAAGGGGGATAGTGGATCTAGAGCACAGTGTTTATAGGAGTGGGGAATTTTACCCTTTGGTCTTGCCACTCTCTGTGGCTTTTAAATGTCTTGGTTTTGTCACTGGTTCTCTTGCCTTCAGACTCATTTGGTTAAAGGAGGGAGTAGAAAGGCCTTGCTTACTCCTCTTCTTCTCTTACCTATCTTACCTTGTGTCTAAACAGCAGTTTCAAGCTTTCCTTACATGGAATTTTGCTGTACGTCCAACATCACGCGGGTTTGATGTCTTCACGTGATGATTTAAGAAAGAATAGCTAGTGCTGAATATTGCCTTTGGTGTATCTTGCAGATACACCGTGTATTATACTGTCTTCTGCTGCCTCTTTAAGCACCTTCACATGTTCTTCCTGTAGTGCTGTTGTGCAACAGTGCCTGCACTGAAGATCTCTGTTTTCTAATCATTTAAACCCTCAAGCATGGGAGGAGTTGACTGTTGCTTTCCAGTATCTCTGGTGTTACACGTGTCAGTGTTGACATCCTGTTGCTCAGCTGATTTATTCAGGGTGGTGGAGCACTCTCGATTCTATTTATTTATTGATTTTTTAAATTGTGTATGTTTTCTCCAGTAGCTAGGTCCAACCATAGAGCAGCTGAAATGAGTGCTGCTGATGGGGATCTATGAGACGCACTGGGAAACAGCATGAAATCAAATGGCATGGTGGCCGTAGCTGCTGTGCCACTCTTGTCAATACCATTGTTTTATTTTACTCTTGCAATGTGTTAGCTTCTCACGAGAGTTCCTTTTCCTCCCCCCCTTCTTACACTTGACTTGTGACAAACACAACAAATGTGGCAAGTAATAATGAAGAAATGGATAATGGAAAAGTGCTTGAGGTCCTTGAAAAGAATTTGAAAATAATTACATTATTTTTCTCCCCTCCTCCTTCCCCTCCACAAGGAGTTCTTATATCCCTGAATAATCCAACTTTTTCTAGTATGTTTCACTTCCAGTCTTAAAAACAGGTGCTCTGTATGCCTCCATATGACATCCTCCCCCCATTCTATATAAAGAAAAAAGTACGACAGGCAGTTCTGGGGCTGACCTTGTTCAGACTGGTTTGAGTTGCAGCCTGGTTGTCACCTAGGTTCCTGGCTGGATGCTTAGAAATAAGAGTAAAACCAAGCATGACAGGAGATTTCATTCAGTCTCTCGTGTCTGCTGTGCCATCCCTTGATTTTGACTGTCTGTTTTCTTTGGTTTTTTTTTCTTTCCAGTCCTGAAGTGGTAAGGACCCTGGTTTCTGAGTTGTCAGGAGGTCTGCTCTGGCTCTTGCAGTGTTTCTTCCATCAGTTCAGTTGGAAGATCAGAGAAGAGGGAACAGTGTGAAATTTGTGTCTGCTCTGGAAACAGTGGCTGCAGAGCTGTTAAATCTAATATCAAGCTTTTGATACTGGCATTGTTCCTCTGAACAGAATCCAAAGACCAATTTAATATTCTTATGGAATTGTGTCACCACATTAGATGAACCTTACTCCCAGTGAGCTGGTATTCATTAAAAACTATTTCCCTGGCAGAAGGGCTTTCAAAAAGTCTTTTTCGACATGGGCATGGCACAAACAACAACAACAGAAAGTATTTTTCTTCAACAGTGTATTACATCTGTAAATCAGTACCTTCATGCCACCTAGCACGTGCTGCTAAGGGGAAGGATGCAAATCCATTTGTAGGATTTGCTTACACTTCTTTGCTCTGGCAGCAATAGGAGTTGTAGTTTGTGTCGTGCTATGTGTGAAATGGGAACTAGTAGGTCTGTGAGTCTCCTTGCTAGCTTTGGAGAAAACAGAGCCCCAGAATGCTGAGGGTTCTCATTATCTGGCAGGACAGATCCAGGTTTCTAGTCAACTTCTAGAATCTCATGTAATAATTGGGTTTTACTTAGTCAAAATTTGTTTTGAGAATTACAAATGGGGAGTCTGAGCCAAAGGAGCTGCATCAGCCCTGTTAAGCTTGTACATATATTGATCTATCAGCAGTAAATACTCTGTTGTGTGATAAAATACCTGAATAATTTTGAGAATAACTTCTATTCTCAAGTGTAAGTAAAACAAAATAACCCACAGAACAGCTAGTGTTTACTATCAGAAAAGTTCTGTGGTGGTGTGTGAATTAAATAGTTCAGTGGTGGCTGGTATCTGGTTGTAACTCATCCCTAAGCAAAGTTCATTTGAATCCTGTTTTATTTCTCTTTGCTCTTCTGCTGCATGACTTTTGAAAACCTGTTAAAATACACAAAACCCGAGGGATGTATTTCTAGAATACCTGAACTGTGTGTCTTTATTTCATACTGTTCACTTAGAGAGAGTCTCCTGGCGCACACGAGGCTTGTGATGCCCTTCAGTGCTTGAATAAAGAGATGCAACAAAAGAAGACATTTAGAAAAATTGATGTAATGTGTCACTAATGCCAGAAGAGGGTAGGCCAGTTCAAGGGAAATTTCCTTGACTTTTGTGCAGGTGGTAACTGGTTTTGGAAAAACACTTTATTCATTGAAGATCTTTTCATTGCAACTGTTTGGGTATTTAAATTGTCCCCATGGCTGTTAGTGCTGTTGGTTATTTTTGGTTAGATTTATTCTTATTACTGCATGTTTAAAAGATCATTTTTTTTTCTCTTCCAGCTCCTATGTTAGGTTTGATATAATTCGAAGGATAATGACTAGGTTTTTTGGAATTGAAGTTATCATGGTGATGGGGATCACAGACATAGATGACAAGATCATAAAAAGAGCCAATGAGGTAGGTGTTCATTGCAGTCTTTGACTCTTAACTTTCTGTATTTTCTAAGCTACATATGTAGGAAAATTAATAAATGTTGAGATTTCTGATCCCCTAGCATGGCTGTAATGGGACTGGGAGTGCAGAGGGCTGGGAGTGGAGAGCTGTGTGTAGGTAAATGGGTGCAGAGTGGTGTGAAGGGAGAGGCAGGGAGGGAGGGGTGCCTTACAGCACCCATGACCGGGATCCTCCTGCCTCCCCCTGCCTGGGAGGCTGGCAGAGAACAAAAGTCCTGGATGAATCGTCAGTGCAGTGAAAGTTACATTATCCCAAAACTTAGCAGTCAGGAGGCTTCTGGCTGAGCTCTGGAGAAGTGTTGTGTGCTGCCAATCATTACAGGCAGTATTTATAGCACTGCCACTACTTGGGGCTGAGGGCAGTTCCTGGAAGGTGCTGAGCACCATCTAGCTGCAAAGTCAACCTGGCAAGCTTTAACGGGCTTGTCTGAGTTTGTCATCTACAGGAAAGTTAACATTGAGTGTAGGAGTCAGTCTTGATAAGACTTGGGCTGTAAGTGGTTCTGTGTTGGATTTTAATCTGACCTTTTTTACTAGTAGAGCTTGGTGAGTGATTATTCCAATTCTTTTTTTTTTCTGTTTTGTTTGTTTTTAGAATCTAAAACTCAAGTTAGGATCATAAGTGAATGTGTTGGATCAAATTGCAGTTGCAAGCTTTAAGATAGTTTGATGCCAGAGAATTTGTCAGTTGCCACTTTTATTTAATCTGTAACTAAACAGTTACTTTTGTAGTTAAGTGTAAGACACCGCATTCATATAAATACTAGCACACCCCTCCTGGAGAAATACACATGTTCCCTTAGTGTATTTACTTGCAGTTTTCTAAGGCAGTAAACAATTTAAACACAAACAAACACAAGCCCCCAAAATTCAGGCATTTTAAATGTATATGCTTACATTTAAAAAATTTTTCATATTGTCAAAACATCTTGGGAGATTTTGTGTTTGAAGAGGGAGAAATGACATTGTTCTTAACAGAAGTTGTATTCATTTACTGCATTCTTTGGTTCTATGAACTAATTTTTTAATGGGGTGTTTTTGGTGACATTTTGAAATGCCTCGTCATCCATTTTGTTTGAATGGCCAAGGCCTCTACCTCCGTAGCTTACTTTCATTTTTGGGACCTGTGTACCTTAAGCATTACATTGGTGAAATCAACATGCCTAAGCTTGTTCTTCATCCTCTAGTGGGATTCATCTGGAGGAAACCTTCAGGTTGCGTATCTGGTCTATGATGAACATGCTGCATGCCCTCATTGGTCCTTTGAGAGATAGATGAGCCTCTTTGTGTGCTGAACATCTGTCGGGATGTGAGGAACATCCCCATCTTCTTTCTCTAGGCACTTTTTTTTCTCTTTGTTGATCAAAGAAGCAGTTGAGCTGTCTAGGGAGATGAATCCAGTCACTGGGGTCTGGAAGAGCACAAGAGTGCTGGTCTGTAAGCAGAAGCATGTCTTTATTTTTCAGTGCTGAGCATTTTCCTCATTTCATTGCTGGGTAAGCATCTGGACTGTCTTCACCAGAACTCCTGTCTTGTCCTGGAGCTTGTCCAAATGGTGGTAGCCACCTGTGCTCTGAAAATCAGAACCCATAAGGATGCTCCTGCAATGAATTGGAAGTGATGAAATGAGGTTTATGTTGTTAATTATGCAGTTACCTGCAAGATGGAGGAGCTGACAGTACGTTTTCTTCTCCCCAGTAGTTTATTCTCAGAGAATTTGTAAAAGCATACATTTGAAACATTTTGGTACCATTCTTTTGCTTGCTAGGGCAGGTTTTGCTGTCATGCTTCTTTCAGTTCCCTGGCCTCTTCTGAGTATTTGAGAACAAGTACCTTGTCATGTGCAAGTTTCCTTTCCTTTTGGGTTGCCTTTTCTCACTACCTCTGCGAGAGGATCCCGTTCCTATGTCATGAATGAGAAATGCAGAGAAGGTGCTTGAGTAACACTGGACTTGGCAGAGCATGGGATTGACTTTAATATAGAGATCTGTGAGAACCCATGATCTGCTGAAATAGCATGTTTTTCTTAATCACTGAAAATTAATATCTTGTCTCATTCTGCAAGTCTCTGCTATCTTTCTGACATATAGGTGGAATTGGTGTTTCCTGCCAGTAAGTTGAATGAATTTTGCATCCCGTGTACTGTAGTATATTTTGTCACTGGAAATGGAAGACCCTCTCAAGAGGAAAATAATGAGAGAGGGAAGGAGTTTATTGTTTTAGTTTTGCTTGCTTTCTCTTTAAAGATATGTATTAGTATTTTGGAAATTAAGAAGTGTAAATGAAATACTACTTGTAAGTTATTTATAACTTATGTGTCCTCCATGTGAATGTTAGATTAATAAGCCTTTCTGACTCTTTACCTTGCGGGCTCTATAAGTCTCCCAATTAACTAATAGCTGTCTGATAAAAGATTGCCCTATTTTATATTCGTATTCTGATACTAATCTGCTTCTCTCTTTTTCAGATGAATGTATCACCAGTAGCTCTTGCTCGTTTTTATGAAGAAGACTTTAAACAAGATATGGCTGCCTTAAAGGTACAAATAGTCGAGATTCTAAATTTAAGAGTGTTTCTAAGCAAGTATTTTGGAAAGGGGTCTGATTTTGAGAGTTTGACCTGAAAAAGTAAATTTGTTGCTTGGAAACTTGAGTACTGATTTACTTTTTCATTCTTCTAGAAAGGTACTGCACACCTTTTGAGTAAGGAAACAAGGGATGAAGCAGTCCAGAGCTTTGGAATGAGCAAGTTAAATTTCTTTATGAACAGTAGTTTTTTTTACATGCAGTAGAGCCTTGGTTCACAGATACTACGTATTTACTATAATGCAGAAATAGCCTGATTGAAAGCATAGGAAATATGAAATCTTCTTTCATTGACTTCAGTTGACTTTATTCCTTGTCCAAAATGCTTGCCAGAGGCAGGGACTGAGCCACTGGGAAAATCTGGGTTTTTTTCTTGCCACCCATCAAATATTTTTTCTCTGTGTGTGTATTGTTTTAAATGCCGCTTATGATCTTTTTATGATACTTGCAGCTTTTTTTTTTTTTAAAGATGAAATTGAGGAGAATGTTCTTTGAAGTTTGTTTCTTAGTGTAAAGGGAATCATCAACAGTGTGTTTCATCAGATTAATGAGATGTTACTCTTTCTTTAAGGTCCTCCCTCCTACAGTGTATATGAGGGTGACTGACAATATTCCTCAGATAATTTCCTTTATAAAAACAATAATTGATAATGGTCAAGCTTACGCAACCTCACGAGGTAAGACTTCAAGCAAGGTAACTCCTTGTTCAGCACATGTACAGAAAGTCATTGCTCTTAGTAATCCTGTTTTGGAATCAGATGAGATACCCCATGCCAGGCCTTTCTTCTTTGAATAACTGACAGGGTGTGAGCAACTTGTTCGTGATGACATGAGTGGGCAGAACAACTATTGCTCAGTTTCTCAGTTTAACGTAGCTCATTACTTAATATAATTGTTTGCAGTAACAAACTGCTATCTAGGCTCCTGTGAGGAAGTCTTGGCCTGGTTTCTATGAGTGAGCTGGGAAAACCTCATAGCTCTAAACAGGAGCTGTGTATGTCCTGTGTGCTGTGAAAGATGTGCCTGCAAAGCACAATGAGTGGATTTTTCTTTAACAGAGCTGCTGGTTGTAGAAGGATTTGAGTGAATTGTAGCTGGAGTAGCAGTAGCTTATGCTGCAGACAGGACGGGGTTGCTGGTTGTGCATGGGCAGGGAAGAACCTGAGGAGTTCTCCAGAATTCAGAGTTACTCCATGTGTAGAATAAGCATGTGCACAGAGATTACTTAAAGCTGGGTCATATGGATATATTTGCTACTCCTTTTGCGGCATTTCTGAATTTCTCAATCACAGTTTAAAACGGGAGTTGAAGGGCATTTTGTTTTGCTTTCAGAGAAATGTTATCTCCTCATCATCAATGTGCCCCATCTTCGCTGTACAAATAAACATTTCTTTTCTGTTAGGCAATGTTTATTTTGATGTTAAATCCTGGGGAAAAAGATATGGAGTATTAACTGCTATTAATCCTGATACCCAAGATGAAGCAGGTACGTTCATGGCAGCAACTTGTTTGCATTAATGCATTTTTTGAACACATGATGCATCTATGTGTAAACTTCCATTCAACAGTCTGGGACAGTTTTCTAACCTCTTGCGTATAGCTAACTTGCTGGTTAAATAAGATCACTCTGCTTTTGTAATTATTTTTTGAGGCACTCACTGTTGCCAGTGCAAGAGGAAATGTCGTATCTTTTCATCCTTGGTTCTCTCTATACCTTTGTTCTGGTACCTTAGAATGACGGGTATTCTTAATAAGTTTTAATTAAATACTTGGCAGTGGTACATAGGAACTTCACAGTGAGGTGGTGTTGTTGCTGTTGCTGTAGCCAGTCAAGGGTAAACACAAGGAAACCTCATCTACCATGTTATTGTTGGGGCAGTTGCACTCTTCTGTTGAATGCTAACTGGATGAATTGCTTCCCTTCATTACTTGCCACCAGATTATTGCTAAGCAGCCTCTTTGCTGGGAGGGTGAGCAATCTCTTGATAGGCTGTGCTAGAGCAGGCCAATACCGTGGGCTGTGGGGTTTTGCGCTGCAGGTCCTGCTTTGCAGGATTGTTGAGACTCCTTGTAGTGTCTGTAAATTGAGTCTGATCAGGTCTCTGCATTGGAGAATTTGATGCAGGTCTCCTGCATCCTTCTCGACACTGAAGTTCAATATTTCATCATTGAAAAAACTCTGTTTGCAATTACTGAAAATGCCTGGCAGGCTGATGCTCAGGTGAATTTCAGCCAGAACTTTTCACAGTTCTGCTCTGGAGTTGTTTCAGCATTACAGCTCACGCAGGGAATACGTTTTGTCAGCAGTTATTTAGAGGAAATTACTGACTACAGAGGCAGCCAACAGCCTCCTGGGCTGCACAGGGAAGAGCATTGCCAGCAGGTCAGTGGTGGTGGTGATCCTTCCCTGCTCAGCACTAGCGAGACATGGCCCAGAGTGCAGGTCTGGTGCTGGGCTCCCCAGCACAAGAGTGATATGGACATACTGGAGAAAGTGCAGCAAAGGGCCACAAGCGTGATGAAGGTACTGGAGTATATTTCATAAGAGAAAAAGTGCAGAGAGCATGTACTGCTCAGCCTGGAGAAGAGAATGGTCAGGAGAATCCTACCCATGTGTATACATACCTGAGGGAGGGACTAAAGCAGATGGAGCCAGGCTTTTCTCAGTGGTGCGTGGTGATGGGACACGAGGCAGTAGGGATGACCTGAAACTCAGGAAATTCCATTTAAAGCTAAGAAAAATCCTTTTTACTCTGAGGATGGTTAACACAAACCATGCTGCTCAGGGAGGCTGTGGAGTCCCTGTCCTTGGTGATAATGCAAACCCAGCTGGATATCATCTTGAGCAACCTGCTGTAGCTGAGTCTGCTCTGATCAGGGGTTTGGATTAAGTCTATCTCTAGATGTGCCTTCCAGCCTCAGCTGTGACTGATACGTGTTTTACCCTGCTTCCCTTCAAGTCACAACTAAATGTATTGATATTTCTTAAGATTTTGACAGCTGTTTTGCTTACAGCTGAGGTTGAAGAGTGCTCTTTTGTAGCAGTGTACTCAAAGGCAAAAGAGTGATGGAGTCAACAGATAGTGATCAGTCAGAGCTTGGCAAACTAGTGGAAGAGCCAAGATAAAGATTCAGTGGATAAATCTAGGGTTGTATTTCTGTCCCTTTAGTTCCTATGAATTTTAATTTCTATGATTCTGAATGAGAGGCCATATATTTGTTAGAATAAAGATACAGAGTCCAGAACCCTGTTTTGTGGTTCCTGCCAGGGAGTGGTGTGTAACTGACCAGATTTTAGGAGCCAGCAGAAATGAACTATCCTTTGGTAGTGTGACAAAAAGGACTACATCCTTTCCTTGGCTGTGTACTGAGGGAAGCAAGAAATGTAGCTGGGGAAGAGGCCTTTGTAGAGAACTCACTGGTGAAAATGGTACTGAGAAATTGCTATGTCCAAGAATAGTTTTGATTCTCATCTCTGTGCTCTTGGTTTTATAGAATCTGAAACAGAAAGTACTTGTGTCCCAGAAGAAAAATTGTATGGTTTTGTTTATTTATGGGTTTTTGTTTGGTTTTGTTACCTTTTCTGCTGCGGTGCAGTCAGTTTGTCCTGGGGAAGCTGTCTGATAAGTAACTAAATGAATGATATAAAACCAGGGAAGGCCAAAAGGACTGAAAGGATGGGATGTATTAGGGAATCTTGAATCTATCTTTTTAGCTTGTATTTTTTTCAAACACACGATTGATCAACTGGAAGCCCTGTATAAGTGGGAAGGGAGAGAAGTTGCAGTGAAAAGAAGTTGATTGAAAGAGATTAAAGTCTGAGTAGTTCACTAAACACACATTTCCTCTTGCTTTCATTTGGTCATTTTTTTTTCCTTGGAGACATATCCATTAACGCATCACTTATTCTTGGCAGTTGATTCTGATAAACGACATGGTAAAGATTTTGCCCTGTGGAAGACTGCCAAGCCTCAAGAACTATCTTGGAATTCTCCCTGGGGAAAAGGAAGACCTGGATGGCACATTGAGTGCTCCGCAATATCAAGGTCAGATTTCTTGGATTTTAAATCTAGTGCTAATTTTTGTCACAGTACAATGGAAGCAGCAATATTGAAAGTGTTTCCTGATCAGTACGTGACACTGGTTTTAATGTGACCATTTTATGCAATTTGGGAAATGACTTGTGGCCCAAATAAACTGCTTCACCTTACTACAGCTGTCTTGATATTTTGATGTTTTGGCACCTTCTCTTGAGTCAGACTTAGGACTTAAAATATGGCATGCAGGATCACACAGTTGATTCACATGTCTTTAACTTGAACTGAATAACCCAAGATTTGGTGAAGGTTGTGATACCTCTTTCATTTGCTGCCCTTCCACTTCTAGCAGTCTCCATTTGACCTCATTCAGCACATAGTGCTGTGTCAGGAGGACAGGGTACGGGATTCCATCCCAACTTCATATGGGCATATGGGATCCTGCTGGCCTTATCTTAGCAGCTGTGGATGTTCATGCCAATAATCTAAGTGTTATTCAGCTTTCTTTGAAAGTCAGCCACAGTGTTAAATACTCTGCGACAGTATATTCTGTTGGCACAATGTGAATCGTACTTAGTAGTGTTTTGCTTGTAGCTGGTTTAATCTAATTTGCTCTTAATTTAGAGTTTTATTTTTGCCACAGGAGAAATAATCTCTCCTGGAAGATTGATTGTGGTACTTAGTTTTGCATTAGTCTCAGGTCTTTTTTTTTTGGAAGCTAATAACAAGTTTTTTAGATCTGATCCTGTTTAGCTAAAGTTTTTGACCAAAGCTGAAAGGAGATGGAATGAGCTGCTTTAGGTTTCTCTTTCATATGCTTTGCTGGTGCACCTGGGATTGTCATTAGTACCTGCTTATGAAAAGCATTTATAAAGGTGATTTTTTTGTCTGTAAATAGTTTCAGCATCATGAAACAGTTCTTAAAGCAGCTGAAGTGAACAAAATCATCTTATGTTACAAGTACAACCCGTGACAGAAGTGCAGAGATAAGAAATGCCAATTACAAAATTCCCTGTCTGCTAATGCGGTGGTACTTATAGTCTGCATTTCTTTCTGTAAAAATGTATTTTACTGCAGCTGGATGATGCTTCTGCCCCATAAATAACAGCTGACCCATGCGGAGCATAAGTGTAGTAATCTCGGGCTGTGAAAAATGGAGATCTTATTTTGCTAAGTCACCTAAAACATTTTGCTGTCCCAATCAGCTCTCCAAGACCCATTTTAAGCAATGCTTACTTACCTGTGTGTTTTGCCAGGTAACTCAGAGCACTTTTAACTAAGCTAGGTGAATTAATTTTGAAGAGCCTGTGAAGGGGAATGAGGAGGTCTCTGGTCTCTAGTGCAACCCCGGAAGAGGGAACCCCCTGCTATGACCCCCCCCTCCCCGGTCTGATCTCCTCTTGCAGTTTCCCATGTAAGGTGAGCTTCTCCTAGTCCCGAGCATTTGGCAGATCCATCTCTCCCCTCTCCTCAGCACTTCGTGGTTTTGCTGGAGCAAACAGCAAGTGTTCCTCTGTAGATGGCACAAGGGAAGGTGAGGGCAAGTCCTGGGAAGGTTTGTGCTTTAGCTGGTTTTGAAGCAGGCAGGAAGCAGAAGGGGATGAACTTGGGAGACGGTGACAGCCCATCTTTCATCCTTCCTCCCTTCTCCTTGTCTTTTCCTCCTGTGCCCCAACAGCTTCTGCAGAGCCATTGTGAGCCAGGGTGTTAGCAGGGTGTTTTGTCTCAAAAAGGGACAGAAGTATTGTGACCAGTGACCAGGGGCAACTTGTGAAGGTGACGTATGGGAAGGCCGTGTGTGTCTGTGCACACATGTGCACTTGTGTGTGTGGGGCTTGCCTTTATTTTCCATTTGTGTAAGTGTCACATTTTCCCCTGCTTGAGCACCTCTGGTTTCTGAGCAGTTAGAGTTGACTTACATCCCCGTGAGTAGGTGAGTGTTGTCTTTGTGTAACAGATGGGCAAAATAAAGTTGTTGACTTGCCCAGCATGACCTAGCAGTGACTGTCTGGAGCAGTGGACAGGGTGTAGCAGCCTTGACACTCCAGGTGTTTAACCTGCAAGTGTCTGGGGTTGTCCTGTTCTAGCCACACAAACACCTTACTGCCAGCCGCTGGTGTTTGGAGAGAGGCCTGTGCCATGGCAAGTCTGTGGGTGACCTGCACAGACCCAGCAGTGCTGTTGGGATGTGAGGAATGGCCTTGGGAGATGAGAGGCACTGACACGTTCTTTTGACATTACAACAATATAGGGCTAACTATTTTCCATTGTAACTTCACATGGTATTGTCTGAATTCTTACAGAAAAGGTACAAGATAAAGAATATTAATACCAAATTTACAGAAATCTTCACTGCTTCAAAGTTTTTAGGTTTGCAGGTGAAGGCAGCTGTCTAATACTGAAACCGTAGCAGAATAAGGAAAGGAGACATCCTGCTTGCCATCCTTTAAACTAAGATGGAAAAATAATTGCTTCTGCTAAGGAGAAGTAATTGTGGACAGATATTGGTCCTGTCCATACACGTTCTGCTGCAGTTTTGGTATCTGAGATATGTGTGGTCTTGTTTTAAAACTGCAGTTATTGAACTGTACACTTAAATTTATTTTTTTCCTCTATTCTTTTCTGTATTTTTTTTACAAAAAGCTTTTGTAGTGTTCTACTTACCGATCAGGAAAATATTGTTACAGTGCAGTGTTTGGAAAGCAGCTGGACATCCATACTGGTGGAATAGACCTTGCATTTCCTCATCATGAAAATGAAATTGCACAGTGTGAAGTGTATCATCAGTGTGAGCAATGGGGAAATTACTTTTTGCATTCTGGTAAGTAAAACATTAATCACCTGAGAGGCCTGTACAAATATAATGGTTTGGTTTTCTAGGTTTGGCATTTTATAGTGTAAAAACAGATGCTCTACTACAAAACCAAGTTCCTGACCTCATGAGGTAAAGAAACATAAATGACAGTGAATCTTGAAACCGTAGAATTAATGTCTTTATTCATAAAGGAGTTACAGTGAAATATACTTGATTTTCATCTTGGGAAGTCTCAAAAAAGTATCAGTATATGCATTACCCATGTACAGTGTGTACTCCTGATTAAAATTGTGGAAAGAAGAGTTTTTCCTAGAGAGTTTCATTCCCTTTTGTTTGAGTTTCCTCAAAATTTCAGAGTATCCTTTGATAGGCTTTCTTTTTTGATGGTATTTTGGCTCTAACAGTCCTGCAGAACTGTTTTGTAACTGTTTTGTAACAGTTCTGCAGGAAGAGGGTGAAAATAGTTTATGTTTTCTATATGTGTTTATGTAGTCCTGCTAAAACCAGAAGTTCCTGCTGTCTTAAACCCAGAACTTGCAATATCTGAAGGCAGGGAATGGAGGTGGCAATTGAGCAGGTAGATGAATGTAACATTTTAAAAGCATTGAGAATGGAATAAACCAGTCTTGTTCTCTCAACATCTCTCAGCACCAGTTGCTTGTGGGCTTAAAAATAAGTTTTCATTAGCATGCAGAATAAAATAGCCTGAGTTTGTAAATACAGTGAAAGGCTTTTAATCATGATAAGAGTAAACACCTGTACTACTGGAAAATAAGAATGGACAGAATGCTAAGATGCATCAACTGATGAAGCAACAAAGCTCACAAATTTGTGATCCTGCCGAGAAGTGTCTGAGCTGTGGTGTTTTGTATGGTCTGAAATGTGTGTGAAGCCTTGCAGGCAGATGTTGTGCTGCAGCAACCAACCACTGGATGTTCTGGGTGTGCACTTTGCATGCCTGTAACTATTTGCAGTCTCCTGGGGAAGCTTTATTTTAGCCACCAGTAGCATTACACCTGGTGATGGGTATTAGAAACAAGATTAATGCTGAAGACCAATTGAGTCAGATTCTTTGGTCTGTTCTGGGCAAGCATGGCCAGTCAGGCTGCTGGTGGGTGGAGACAAAGAGGTCTGTGACATCTATGGGCTGCATAAATACCAAGCTGCTCACCCCTGAGCTCTGTAGAAAAGTGGAGACATTGAATCTCATCATTATGGTCCCTTGGCCCTCTGTCGTGCCCTGACCAACTGCAGTGTCTCTCTGCTCTCCTCTGGAGTGTGAGTGACTTGTGGGTGTAGCCCTCAGATGTCACTGACCTTGCCTTTTCCCCTGAGCTGACCTGGCTGGCTATGCCTGACTAAATTGTACAGAAGTGTCTTTTGGTGTTCAGCATGTTAAACTACCTGGCATTATATAGAACTGCTCCTTGCTGCCTTTGCACGAGAGTGCTTTGTTCAGTGAAGTTAGTGCCGTGGAGTGCTTTGAACTACATCATTGTCTGATGGTACTAGTGCTGTTCCCATTGATGGAAACCTGGAAATGCGTTCTTTCTATTGCAGTCATGGTGGTTCTGGATGGACAGCTGAAGTCAACAGAAAGTCAGGTTCAAGTCTGCATTCTCTCTTTTTGCTGAACAGTACTTTGGGCAAGCTGTTTCTGTGAACTCTTGGAGCTGCTTCTCTGACTAGGAGAGCTGCAGAGTTAAGCTTGTGGCACACTCTGGGAATTACATGAGCTTTCATTTTTATATATTTGTACTGTACAGGATGAATATTAAGTACTAGTTTCAGTTCCCAACGTAGAGCCTGTTGTAAATCAATAGCAGTTATCCAGAGGCTGGTGAATCCTCCAGGGTGTGCTTTGTTCCTGAGGCACTGCAAAATCCTCTGAGCTTCCACTGAGATGCACTGGTTAGTGACAAGTGGAGCCTTCTGTTGAAAAACAGGGAATCTGACTTTTCAAACTTGGAATTGAAACTGTAGGGGAAATATTCTTTGATACTAGCTAAATAAAGAGGAATCAATTAAAAAAAAAAAAAGGGAGAACTTAATTCCAAGGGCAGTTTGTACTCTGAAGTTCTCTAGGAGCTGACAGATTACATTCATTAAATCAAAACATTTTGCTGGAGGATGACGGCATGAATTATTTAGGCCAAATGAATCAGCTTCAGAAACAATTTATTCTGCTAACAGACTTCAGAATTTTATCAGGCTCAGAACTGGAGGAGCAATCCCCATTAGAGGAAGAAAATCCCTGCACTGTGGATAAATCTTCTTATAAGGACTTTATTTTTAGACTACTTGTACTCTGGGAAGAGTGCCAAACTGAAGTTATGAAAATCCTTGTATTTTGTGGCTCTTGAATGAAATCATTCTCAGTACTCAAACTCTTGGAAGAGGAATATTAATTCAAATTCAGATGTTACCTGTACCTTTTTAGGAAAATACAGTCAAACTATTTTAAGCTTGGCTGCCCAAAGTTCAGTAAGTCAATATTTAGGCATCTTCACAAAAGAAAAAAGTTATAGCCAGGCTCTGCCCCTTCTCCCAGGAGAATTTTGGCTGTGGGTTTTACTTGAGTCTCAAGAGCTGCAGATGGCCAGCATCTCTTGACAGCTTTAGTGTTCTTACTGAACATCCCGAGTTTAACAGTGCAGTGGGGAAAGTGTCCTCACCTGGTAGCAGACAGGACAAATACAGTGAAAGCAAGATTTTGGGTTGATAATGGATTTCTCCTTTAGCTGGTTCCACACCCACAGGTCTTTTGGTTCTTTTCTACTTTCCATAGTGTGTTGTGCAAGCTTTAATTTCCAAGTAGTCTGGGTAGGACTGGAGGTAGCCTTCTCATGGTGAGTCCCTGCTGATTTGAGTCCTCAGAAATCGCTAAGAAGTAAAACCAGGTGATTTTCATGTCCTTTTACCAGGCCTGAGTGTGTAGTTTTCATATCCAGATGAGTGTAATGGGGATTTTTATCCACTTGTGGAAATGAGGGGGTTCTAGACAAGGCTACAAAAGCAGCTCTGTGTGGAGAGTAGCACAAAATTCAGGCAGCTGCATGGACTGCTGAGCAAGAAATGC
Source organism: Grallaria varia (assembly GCA_013396735.1). Lineage (NCBI taxonomy): Eukaryota > Metazoa > Chordata > Aves > Passeriformes > Formicariidae > Grallaria > Grallaria varia. Next base: position 539,827 of record VWZG01003988.1, read on the forward strand.
CACTTCTGCCACCACCTATAAAAGCAGGAGCATGATCGTACATTGTCCTTGTGGAGCACTCTGAGGCATTGGTAGTGCTGGGCTGCCAAATTTGAAAGAATGTGGAGTGCTGATGGGGTATTGCAGAGCAAGAAAAGTTCATGCTTAAAAAGCTGTCTTTATGTTTAAGTGCTGGATTCTACAGGTCATGGAAGTGCTTAAAAATTGCGTGCTAGTTGTGGGTGCCTGGTAACTTACAGAGTTATCCTTTCATTAGGAGAAGCCAATTAAGGCTTTTAACATTTCTGTTTAGTCTTTCAGTGGCAGCATGTTCGGCATCTCTGGTGCTGTGAATGATTGGTGTTTTAGATCAGTGGTGATGCCATGGCAAGCATGGGTGAGACCTGGAAGTGGGCAACCTCAGGCTGTACATCTCCTGTCTTGCTTCAATGGAACTGTCAATTCTAAAGCCAAGTTCTACATACTCTCTTAAATGCAGTGTTACTACCTTTTTCCTGTCCCACAGCACTGCAGAGTGATGGTCCATGTGACTATTTGAAGTTCTAGCAATGGTCAGAGATCACATTTTAAAATAAATTAATTCAAATTAGGCATTGTACCTGCATCCCTCCCTCCCGCTGCTTCTTCTCAGTCTCCCAAGACTGGAGAAGTAGAGAATGTACAGAAAATTCATTTTGCATGTAAGGTATTTTGAACCAGCACTAAAAAAGTTTGGATTAAAAAAGTTATTGTTAACAGCCACCAGCAAGTAATAAGTACAGAAAATTGTTTGAGTTTCAAGGATTTTTTTAACGTGAAATCACTGGAAAATCTTTAAAGGTCTTAAAATACTTCTGAGAAGCCAAGAGTAACAAGTAAGGTATTTGTTCTGTGAAGACTGAAAGTATTTATTTTCTTGTTTTTATCAGTTTGCTCTTAATTCTGAGCAGGGAGACTCGTGGTGGTGGGTTTATGTTTTAAATGTCTTTTTAAAAATTGACCCAGCAGAAGTTGAGAGTGGAGAGGTGTGCAGGACTGTAGGCAAAGCTGTTGAAAAGTGTTACACACTGCATTGAAATGGTTGGTGCGTTATCCATCACAGCACATGCTGCCTCCAGCATTTCCAGTGTCTCAGCACGCTCTTTCTCATTCCCTCCCCATTCCATTCCCTCCCCATTCAGAAGCACACTTGCTTATCCTGATTAATTTTTATGTTTTTTTGTTCTAGGGCATTTGCATGTTAAAGGAAGTCAAGAAAAAATGTCCAAGTCATTAAAAAACTCCATAACGATTAAGGTAATCTCTTTCTTTGAATTGAAGCAATGTATTTTTGTCATCACAGCCCTCTGTTGAGAAAACTTTGGAGTGCATGCTTATGCTGCAGCAAAAGGCCTGAAGTGTTTCTCCAGCACTGATATATCTGTTATCGTGGATCTGGATGTAGGATATGTGCTGGCACTCAGGGTTTGCTTGGAACGGTGGCTTTCGCTGAGCTCAGAGCATTTGTGCCCAATACCATCACTGTAGGTTTACGATTGGATTCGACAGCTGCAACCAACCTGAATGAATCTGTTCTGTAGTGATGGGTTCTTGTCTCTCTTCTCCTAACAGTGCATGTGCTTTTGGTACTTAGAAAAGAGCAGATGTTTTTCCTCGTCCTGCTTTCGGTGAAATGGGACATAATGTCAGCATTTTGTCAGGAAGCTATTGGGCATCCTGCAGCTACACTATGCCAGTGGTCTCTCCTATTAGCCTTTATTTTTATGTGGTGACCTTGCTGATGCAAAGGGAGCTTTGCCTTTTGCTAACCATGAGCCACTCTTTTACTGTGTCCCAAAGTCTGGTGTAGCCCAGACCAGGGATTCTCTGCCAGGCATGTGTGATACAGTTGTGCTTGGTGCTGTGCTTGGTTCCTGTGATGGCTGATGCCTATTACCAGAACAAGGTAATTTCCTTCCTTTAGACAAAGTTTGGGAAACTGCTTAGCACATATGTTCCCCTTTGCCTTCTTGGAAGACTTAATTAAAATCCCTTTTAAAAGAAGTTCAATATGAGCTGCTTTATTCTTAAGTCTTCTGATGCTGTCTGGGTACAGTTAAGCTCTGTTTCCTCATAGCTCACAATTTTCACAGAAATCTCACAAGTCTCAGCAGATACAGTGGACAGAGTGAAGAAATGACCACAAGTGCAGTGCATGGAATTAAAATCAACACATAAACATGTTCCCCTCCAAGTCCCCCATGTTGGGACTTAACTTGTGTTAAGAAAACTACAACTTCAGGCCTGTCTCTCTTTCCTTGTGGGTCTCCGCTTTTCATGTCTGCCCTTACATGTGGCTGACAAGCATTAATCCTTTCCAGTAAGTAATTTTCAGTTCAGTGAAATAATTTTTTTCCGGTACAACTGCCTTGCACTTTGAAAGTTCAGCCCTACATGAGACTTTTTATGACTGTGCCAAAAGAGGTGTGGTCTATCCAGGACCTTCCTTAGGTCCACCTGCATCCCAGGCTGTCACCCTGGCACAGAAGCCCTGCGTCATTTAGATCCAGCTGCCCTGTTTTCCCTCCCCTCCTTGTACCCTACTCCAATTTTTTAATTCCCTTTTTTTAATAGCTATTAATTCTGACCCCTAAAATCAAACAGATTGGGATAACATAGGGCCAAGCAACCTGCTTTCAGAGTGCTGTGATACTTTCTCTGCTCTGTTTTTAATGAAATGTGGAATTGTTTTTTCCAGTTTGCATGGTCCTTTCCCAAATTTGAATTTTTTTTTGTAGTTTACTCATGTTGTTCTACCTCTGTATATTAGTGTAATGTTTCTGGGCATATTGGGTACCTTCATTTATATAGAGTTTATTTAGAAAAACCCACAGCAAACAAACAAACACCTACCAAACCCATCAGAATCACTGTCTTATTTTGTGATCTATTGTCAATTATTTCTATTTTCACTTGAGAGACAGCACATTGCTGGTGCTGTGCTACCTTTGGTGTTCAGGCTGGTTTACTCTGGTAGCAGAAGCTTTATTTTAAAATGGGAAATTTCAGCAAATGACACTTTCCATATTTTCTCACTTATATTGACTTCTTATGATTTTAAATTTTCATGGCACTTCAGTGATCACCACCAGTTTGCAAATTAAAAAGGAAAAAAAGAAGCAGGAATGCAGTATTCACAGTCAATCTGCCACAGTCCTTGAAGTGATTTAATGTTTTGTCAGTGTACCTTCCAAACATCTAAATAGTTCTTTATACTATTAATGCAAATTAATTATACTAGGAGTAAAGTAATAGTTTCCTATTGACTGGAGTAAATTATTTGTGAAGCTAGATATTAAAGTTATTTAGGCTTCCTAATTAACACAGATTTTATTTTTTTTTTATATTGCCAAGATTTATCTTTGTTTGCTCCGTTTTCCTTCATATTCTAGTCCTGCAGAGAAAGTACACTTATTTTCTTTTTCAAGAAATCTTCTTTTTTTTTCATTAAGTTTGCACAACTCAGAGGCTTTCCTTTCCTGTAAGATGGTATACCAATCTTAGTCTGGTAATTTTACTTTGGGTTCTTTTGCAAAGGTCTTTATACAGTGTATGTTTGATCATAATTGCAAAGTAGTTTTCACTGTCTTGGACATTGTGTGTGTATTTATATCTTGTATATATGTATGCACTTCTATCTTATATGATATTAGATTTTATTTCGTTTAGGGTTTAAACCAGTGTCAGAATTTAAAGAATTTTTCACCTGTCTGAAATTGAGAAGTTGTGTTGTTGTTTATATTAGTTTGTCTGAAATACTGCAAAACTAATGTAAGGGGGTGGGACAGCTCCTGGAGAAACTGAATAATGCTAAAGCTGTCTTTTTGTGTACGGAGTTTAGGATTTCCTGAAGAATTTTTCATCGGATCAATTCAGGATGTTCTGTTTGCATGGCAGATACAGCTCAGGTAACGAAAAAGCCCCTTATTTGTTGAGGTACACGTGGCTTTCCACACACGCTTCCCAGGCTGGCAGTGCAGAGGTGGAACGAGCTCTCTCTGCAGGTTCCCCTCCAGTGGGGTGAAAGGTTTTGGTGGTGCTCTGTGGGGCTGCTCTCGGGCTCACATTTAGAAAAGCATCTTTACTGTGCACAGTACGTAACCATTCATCTAAATACCTTCCGGAGCTGCACTTAATTGGGACTCTCAGTTAATTGTACTTTCAGTTAATGAATTACCTCTCTGATTTGCATCTGTTGCAGTTACTTGTATTTCTGTCACTATCAGCTGTTTTTTGGAGACATATTTAGGTGGAGCTTTGCCTTACATTCCCGTAGGGTATGACGAGGGCTTGCTAATAACTTTTTGTGTTCCTGCTGTGTTATCATTTTTTGTCCTGTGGAGTAACTGAGTGTTTAGGCAGTTCTGTGGTGCAGTGCAGTTTGCTTACACCAGCACTTGGTAACCTAATGATCATCTTAATCTGGCAGACCCTGCTGATGGGGAGAGATGTGGGAGATTTTATCAGCTTCCTTGTCTTCCCCATGGTGTTTCCAGCAGGTAGATGCTACTGTAAGAGGTTTTCGTATGGATAGTGTTTTTACCAGTTAATTGGGGCTGGCCAAAAGCAGGTGATAGTCTCCTCACCACTGGTGTGGCCACGGAACGGTGGAGCACTGGCGTGGATAAGGCTCTGGGACTTTGCTAGTGTCCATCTGTGTGCTGCAAGCTTTTATAGATGTGGAGTCCTTGGACTGAGAAATCTTTTTCCTTGTTAATACGTCTAGCTGCTTGAAGGAGCTACCCATCTGATACTCCTGGTGCAGCCTCTCTCTCCTAGGACAGCTGAAGGCATCAGGAGTGCCATGTATCCCTGAAATATGTCAAAGCATGCGATAGTAAAAGGACAGGTGGTTATTAACTGCCGGCTTCCAGTGTGGTGGGAGGGAAGGAGTGCATCCAGTTGGGAGGTCTGCTGCAGTACGACATCCCATTTGAGGCAGGCAGTAGGTAGGTGGCATGCTTGGCTGTTTTGGGATGATGCTGCAGGGCAGTGGCACACCTGGCTGCTTCCTCTGGGTCTCATGTCAGGAAATGAAATACTATGTGACCACAGAAGTAGCTCCCTGGCTATAGCTGGGGGCACTTGGGAGTCTTAAACAAAAGTGTGTTTAAAACAAAAGAAGGAAAAAGGCTAGCACCTACTACACTAGCATATATGTTTGTCATGTAAACAAGAGCTAAATGTCTGTTAATTCCTAAGCTTGCCTCAGGACTGGAGCCCTGCAGGGAGCGTTGCCTGCAGGCCTTCTCCACTATGTGTGAACTGGCTGCGTTTGAACCTCTGTGAGAAGGATGTGACCCTTTCTTTGCATTACTTATAGGTTAAACACATTTCTGTGATAAAAAAGGAGAGCTACCTGTGCAGATATAGGTGGCTTTGATGAAAGCATGTGGTGGTGTTTTGTCAGAGTATAGTGCCAGTAAGACAGCAGGCAGGTAAGGGTTGCTTGGATGTCTGATGTGCTTGCACCTCCACCTTATGAGACTGTGTGTGCTTTTAGCTGCCCAGAAAAGATCCAGAGTCAGTCCCTGCTGAGCCAGGTATTTTCTGTGTTGCCTGTCAGTTTGTGTCCCTACTATCAATTCACTTTGGTCTAAAGATAAATTTACTGCACTCCTCATCTTGCTGTCTGCTCCTCTGTGTTTTTATTAGAAGTGAGATCGCAAGTACCTTCTGTTTGTTTCTTGGAAGGTTTATAGAGCTGGGTTTGCCCCTGCTGCGCAGTGGGTTTGCAGTGCCTGCAGGCGGTGGTTTAGGAGAATGCCCTGAACTGGGGATGAAGAATGACTTTAATGAAAGCAGGCTTCACCAGGGTAAACGTTCATCAGGTATTCCTTGCAGAGTTCCTGTAACCAGAGTAACCACTGGAGTAATGCTAGTGTATGTAAATGATCTCTCTCAATATCTCACTGTTTTCTAGAAGTCTGTACATTGGTCTTTTAAAAATCAGTGTTAATGAAGCAGTAATGCAGATTTTTAATTACACACAAGGGGAAAATCTGAAAAATACATTTCCAGGCTTATGCCTTAGTTATACTGGGGTAAATCCTATGGAGGGTTGTTTAAACAGTTAGACTTCCTTGGAATTTAGGCTAATTGAACTGAGATCGGGTTTCACATCCACCTACTTTTGCTGTCTTAGATCTGTCCCCTTGCTAAGACTGTCTGCCCTGAAGTGTCCATGTCTGGCAGCATTGGGTGATTGCACAAAGCAGTTGGCAGTAAGGTGAGCAGGACCACAGGTGATTGCTGTGGAAGCTGTGAGTGATGCTCAGTGCTGATGAGATCAGGAGTATGCTGCAAGCTGTAGTTTGGATGTACCGTATCGCAGAGGTCAGGTATAAAATGTTGAAGCAATACTGCATCAGCTACAGATGGCTCTGGTGCGATATTGTGGGAAGGAATGCAATTAAACTTAGACTTGTCCTAGGTGGACACAATTTCCCCCAAAGTCAGTGAGTTCTCTTGTGTGGGGTCCAAGAGCTTTTCTACAGAAAATTGCACATTACTGTACAAACTGAAAAAAAAAATCCTTTTGCCAGTAGCAACTCACAGCAAACATAAGACAGAGCCAGTCTAGTACCTGCATTACTGAGGGTGCAGGCAGGGTGAGAGGAGCCTGCTGAACTTTTAGCCAGCAGGAGTGGATGCTGGTTGTTCCCAAAGTGGAATTTCCTGCCAAAGCTGGAGTCCTGCTCAGTGCAGTGTGGGGAGGTGTCCAGGTGTATGGATGACTGGTTAGTGGTGTGGCTGATGTTGGTTTTCTAGCTGGTGGAAGAGAAGCACTGTAGGGTTAGGGTGCATCAGATCACATAAAGCAGAGCTCTGCTTTGGATGCAATGACTCATTTGCTTTATGGTTTTGTCTTTCTTTCCAGTGGCCGTAAGAGGGTTTGATGGGTGTAAGGTGGGTGTGATGAATCCCATCTCAGACATGCCTTTATGAGTTTAAGCAATTTCTATTTTCCCAAACTGCTGTTTTTGCAAACTGGTATGATCAGTTTAGCTTTGCTATTGTGAGGGAGTTGTGTATCTAGTGAAGAAGCTAGGCCACAAAATTTTAGGTCCCTCTAGATTTTAGGTGATGGTGAAGCAGCCCTTTAATTCTTAAGTCTGGATTCCTCACAGTGTCAGTGGTGAGGGTTAGGCCTCTTTGGAGGTCTCCAAATACGGATTGTGTCTACCTAAATTAGAACAGGAACAAAATTAAAGGTATGTATTAAGTCCAAGGAAATGCTTAGAAATGTATTAAATCCTAATGCTTTGGTTTAGTAACTTTGCAGGGAGATTCAGTAATGGGAAAAAAAATAAAGTCAAATAGTGGTTGCTTCAGTCAACTTCAACTTTTTGAATCAGTCTGATACCTTTTGTGTAGGTTATATTTTGTTGTATGTTGTGGTTGTTATTTTATCGTGATTTAATTCACCCAGCGTCCATGAAGAATGGACAATTAATGGTAAGAAAATTTGTTATACAAATAATAACGAACTTTTCCTTCAGCTCAAAATACTGCTCCTGTGTATGACAGACAACATTCTCTTCATCCTAATGCCTTAATTTCTTTTTTTAATTAGCAGTAGAATTTAGTGACCAGAGCATGGATGATGCAAAGAACCTTCTTCAGGCAACCTCCTCATTTATTACAGATGCAAATGCTTATATAAAAGGACAGCTTGTGTGTGACCCTGTTAGAGAAGACATACTGTGGGAAAAGTAAGTACACGTCCTGTATCTTAAGGATTGTGATTATGTGAGCAGTAGTTTGCTGACAGGCTCAGAAGGCTGACCAGTGTTCCAAGTTCTGTTTAAGAAGCAGGAGAAGAAGGACTATGTAGCAGTCTTCCTTCCCAGCCCTCACCAAGGGCAGCTTTTTTTACTTCTCTTTCTAGCCAGCTGCTTTTTTTGCAGTCTGCTATGCTTAGTTCATTGTGTTTTTAAAATGTGTTAATTATCTAGTGTGCCTGTCCTAATGCAGATGCCTTTTCCCCTCTTGAGTGATGTAGAAGGGAAAGCTATGGCAGTTATGAGGCTTCCCAGTTCATAGGTAGAGCTGTGCATTAGCAACTGGAGAAGAAAGAGAGCAACTGAAGGATAACACACCTCGGGCCTGTGAACTCGAAATCGAGCTGGCTGGCACTGTGGTGTTCAGCGAAGGAGAGAAGGGGTTACTGACTAGTTGTCCAGGGACAGGGATGCCACAGGGAAGGAAGAAATTACAGTTGTGACCCTGGAATCTTCTTTGGAGTCCCTTAGGAAAATCAGATCACATTCCAGGATTAAGATGTGCTGTGTGTTGGGTGCAAAGCTGAGAGGAGGAGCACAGTGCTCTGGAGTCAGGGTGGGAGGGGCGTTGAGTGCCCTGAAGCAGGTTAAGTGCAGGCAGCTCTGGGATGTAGGATCAGAGGGGAAACAGCCTGTGCTGTAGAAGAGAGAGGCAGCTTCTTTGCACGTCGGGCACTTCACTGTTGGGAAGCTTGCACTGACTAAGGCTTGCAGGGGGCATTGGAGCATGTTACAGGGAAGTGGAGTTGAATTAACTAGCTGTGGTATTTGGCAAAAGCAAATCCTTCAGCAGGAGGCTGCAGGAAAATTGTTGATGAGAGATAAAGTTGAGACGTGAGGAAGTTGAAATGGATTGTCAGTAGGGAATGTGTGGGAGGGCACAACTTGTGTATCTGTAGGTGTTAAAACAACCAAAATGAAACAGAGCTCTTATTCTTAATTAGGAAAGTGTTAGATACTCAGTGGAGAGGGGGAAGCTTGCAGGGAAGAGCATTGGGAGGAATGAATCAGGACAGCAGCCATCCAATATCTGAGGGGAGGCAGGTGCTTTAAGCAAAAAACATTCAGAAACAGGCAAAATAAGGCTCAGGAGAACCCTGGAGACCCTAGGATAGCTTGAGGTTCCCCAGCTACCCCTGCTCCTTGAGCTTTTTTGGGAAACAGCACCCTTGGGTCAGTGCTGTCAAGCTCTGGTTTGCCTGGCTATGTGTGAGAACATACTGCCAGCACCTGTTCGCAGCTCCCCACTTACTCCTGCTGCTCTTCTCATCCTCCCCCTGAGAGTGGCTGCAGCTGGTGGTGCTGGTTCTGAGGGGATGAGTGCTGGTTGCCTGCTGGCTTTTGGGGCTGTGTACAGGAATGGTCCCACCGGACCTTTCCATCTGGGCTAAGGTGAGTGGAGTCCCAGGGCTGGGACTGGGCTCACCTGGGAAATGAGCAAGCAGCGCCTGGTTCTGAGCTGGATCCTGCCAAGAGGACTCTTGGCCAACCCCAAGACAGCTCTCTTGCCAGGCACTGGAGTAATGCTTGTGATGTGGCTTTGGAAGAGAAGCATGCTGTTAGCATGATAAACGGGCTGCTGGAAAAAAAACCCCAGAACTGAGAAAGATTTCTGATGTGCTAAATATCAACCTCATTTTCCTTCTGTTCTGAAATGATTAAGGCAAACTTTGTTGTTATTGGTGCCTGTTATTAACCATGTATATTTATTGAAGGGATGTAACACTTCCGATTTTGACAATGTGTCAAGTATTTCCCCTCACAGCTGAAATATGTATTCTCCCTGATCAGTGTAGCATTGCCCGTCACAGGGCAGCTAGGGAGGAGGTGACAGTGTCCTTTGAATGACTCCCTCTGGCTGAATAGCTGATGAATTCAGAGTTCTGCTAGCATCTTGTTTGTCTTATCTTAAATGTTACCTTTTCTTCTTGAAGGCTAGCCAACACAAAAGTAACCGTGAAGGCTGCATTTGCAGATGACTTTGACACCTCCAGGGCTGTTGCAGCAATTATGGACCTCATTCACCATGGCAACAGACAGCTTAAGGCTGTTACTAAGGTAACCCATTAGGATACAGAGATCAGAAAATGACAGCTGTCCACTGTCCTACTGTTTAATGCAGACCGATTAGTTTATTGTTCACATAAGAAACCAGCAGAAACAAAGCTCCATAAATTGTTGACCTTAGTGGAGCCTATTTGTCTTGACCCTTCACAGGAATCGTGCATGGCTATTGTTTTGTGCTTCCTTGTGTCCAGAGGATGTTTCTTTCCTGCTGCCCTATCTTATTTTTATACCTAAGGTTTTTGAAAGGCCTGAAGCCACTGTGGCATGCTGCTAATTTTAGTGCTGGTTCTGTGTTCTTACTCTGCTTCTTTGCTTAATATCCATGCACAGAAATTAACCTATATTGGGAAGTGGGGGTACGGGGTTGCTGCAGGGGCTTTGGCAGGCAAGCCCAGGTGCACGGGGCAGTCCTGGTGGTGAGCTCAATGCTGGGGACTGAATGGCTTCTGCTGTCAGCAGATAGTAACTGTGGCATCACCATTGCTTCAGGAGTCTGTCTTCACATGACTTTTGGTAAATTGAGACCCTGTTAAGATTTCTTGATGCTGACACAAAGAGGGCAACTGGTAAGGACAAGACCTGAGTGATAAACACAATCTGAAGCACATTTACCAACAGTTTCCTTTGTCACTCAAGGCAAGCACCTCTGCCTTGGTGCTGTGCTCCTTGAGGGCTGGTGTCACCTGTTCACCCTGTTTGTGCTGTAAAGGAAATGTTGAGTAGATGGTAATAACTGATTTTAAGAGAGAATGAGCCTGTTGGTTTAGAAATCATGCCTCCTTCTGGTCCCTGGCTTTAAATTCTGTTCTTAGCCTTATCTTTATAAAATGACTCTGAGCAAATCCACTCCTAAATACAAGTAACCTTATTTTGTCAGTAATTGCTTGTTCCCCCCCTAATTTCACCTGTGAATTGTTTTGTTGAGAATGGGGTGGGGTATTTGTGGGGCAGCTGCCTCAGATTTATGGTCTGGGTGGTGGAGCTTTTCTAGGTACAGCCCAGCTGTTGGAGTGTTCCCTGTTACTGGCTCTGTGTGTAGCTTTTCTCCTTAAGAACTATGAGTAAATCCACATAACTACTTATTTCTTTTCTTAACCCTCTTACCATTCTTACTTTAGTTGGCATATTCCTGTTTCTTTGTCTCAGTGACTTGCTTCAGCTCCTCCCATTTCAGATCTTTTACACGTTTTAGGTTATGGTTTATGTCAGGCCCTAATGAAGATGTCGGCTAAAATCCAGTACCAGCTGTTAATTTGCTTGTGTGTGTGATCACTCTTATATTTTAGGCAAGGGTTAGTCCCTTAAATTGTTCCTCAGTCTATCCTTTAATCTTTATTTTATTGCTGCTGCTTCTGGTTGCTGGTGCTACCAGGGCATGACAAAATGCCATACGCTATCTCAAAGTGGTCTCCACATTCATCAAATCAGTCAGACACTCAAAGAATGATTTTAATTTTTTAATCTTTTATACTATAGGTGCCCATGAATCTGGGATTTTGTTCTTTTTATTTTGTTTCCATACACACAACCCTTTCATGTCCAGAAGTGCTATTTTTAGGTCTAATTTACCGCACACATGTAATGCACGGCAGCTTCACACATCTCTTGTCCGTGCTGTGCAGGCTAGTGATAAGCTGTTCCCTTCCCTCGTTTACTTAAATCTTTTTCCTTTGTGCTGTGAGGTGCTTTTATATCTCTGTAAGATTGCCTGTCTGGGCAGGTGTTCCTGGTGGAGGAAGATCTGTATAATTAGAAATAGTTTTCCCTTGTGGACTAGGCTACAGAGAGATGCTGGGTTCTGTAATATGTATTGACTGGACAATCTCTTTTGAGTGTTTTTTAAACAGGATGCTGGATCTCCTAGAAGCTCTGTTGTATATGGAAGCATTATTTCCTATGTAGAAGGCTTTTTCAATGCCCTTGGGATGTCCTTTGGAGAAAGACAGGTATGAAACATCTCTTGTATGTGTTCAAGTTTATGGTAGCAGCCCCAGTGTTATGTTTTATAGAATGCTTTCCAAAAGCATCAGATGTAACAAAGTAATTGATGGTTTCAGTAAACCTTTCTGCACCACTTGCAGTTTCTACTGTGATGTCTTAGGTGAGCAGGTGGAACAAAGTGTGAGCTTTTTTCTTCTCAGAGGTATTCCTATGTGGCTTTGGCACCAAGGGTGCTGGGGAAATGAAAGTCTGAGGAATGAAATGAGGGAAAGTTAGAGTGGAGGCCTTTTAAGTAGGTCCTGTTATGTGTCTGGCTTTCCCTCAGCTTTTCCTCTTCTTTCTGATGGTTGCACCCAGGCTGGCTTCCATACCTGTGCAAATATTTGCAGTTGTGACCCCCTTGTACACAGCAGGAGCTGGGGTCCTGCTCCTCTGCAGAATGCAGGGGTGTGGGGAGAGGGGCTGCCCTGCCTTGAGCTGTGGTGGGGTGTGGGGAGGGGAGGGCACCAGGGTGCAGAGAGGGCCCTTATGTATCTAACCCTTGGAAAGATAGGATTGGGGAGAGAAAAAAAGAAAAAAGCTCACAGCAAAATACTGCACAGGAAAGAGACTCATAAATATGGAGGTGATATCCTGATCTATGGAAGGGGAATATTTAAAATGACAGAAGGTGTTGGAGAATAGCAGGTTGTTCTGTGCTCTTCTCCTGCTCAAAAATGGAGTTGAATACCAACAAGTGGAAAACTTTATTTAGAGGAACTGTTCTGCAAAAAATTACTTTGGGGAGAGAAGAGGATAAGAAAATGTAAATAACATTATTCATCCTTTGAAAGTCAGGCAATATAATGATAAATGTATTTATTTACTTCATCTCTTCATGGATTTTCTCATGAAATTTCTTTCAAAACAGTCGTTGGATGTGATTTGGCTGTGTGTTACTCCTCATAGCCTCCATTTTGCATGTTAATTTTTAGTGGCATATGAAACACTTAAATTTTTCTCCAAGTTGGATGGTAAAGTCATTCCTCCAGATTCTGGGCTGTCTGTATGCAGCTGTCTGCTGCACCTATATTTTTGCTGAAACAAGTATCTGAATGCTTTTGTTTGTTACAAGCTGTACTAGTTTCTCTGTGGCAATAGGATCAGCAGAAGATGCTCGAGTGAGGAAGGAAGGAAGTACATACTGCTGTACTAATAGCCTAGTGTAGAGGATACAGGGAGCAGTGCTTGAATCCTCTTCATTTGGATGGTTTTCGTATGTCCTCTTCATTTGAATGTTTGCATATAGCCTGTGGGTCTGTCTTGCTTTTGGCCTGGGATTCATCTCAGCTAATCAGCCATAGAGTTTAATGTGATGCCTGTGCTTCTGAAGTTGTCAGTGGGATGCTAAGGAGTGGTTCATCTTAGTCTGATGCTTGTAAAAATAAGATCGTCTGTCTCTCTCTCTCTGCACTGGCAAGAGGAGGATTTTAGCCCCCAGGGAGGTAAGATAAATCAGTCTGAAAAGATTATGAGTGGAAACAGTCATGCCTGTTTCAGGGCTGGGAAGCACAGGTGAGGGCTTTGGCTCTGCCAAAGAGTGCTGAGTGTAATTGCAGGTGCAGCTGGGGCAAACTGGTGGTCATCTGTGGAGAAAGCAAGGCCCAAATTTCCATATAAAACTTCTTACAAGCTCTTTGGATTAGTTAGTTCTGTGGGAGAAGTGATTGGACATCAGCTCTGAAGGCTGTGGAAATTGTACCAGTTCATCTCCTAAAGCTGCCCCTCTTTTTGAAGGATCTCACTGCAGTAGGTGCCTGGTTCAACTCTGGCAGTGGTGTTTGTGGAGGCGTGTTTCCTGCTCCCAGCATCATTTGTCTTTCCTCTCCCTTCTGTATTTAAGCATTTTTCCTACTCTTTTACCTGCCCCAGGTTACTGTGGAGCATTTCTGGCACTTAGATTTATTACCTTCTTCAATCTTATAAACTTTTTCTTTAGTATGGTTACATATTTTGAAAGCGTGGGGAATTTGCTGCATCTCATGCTCTTATCTTCAATAGCTTCCCCTTCACCACCTCTTCCTCCTCTTTGTTTCTGTCAGTGACCTCTGAAACTGCTCCCTTTCGTTTCCATCCTGCTGTTCAGTGACTACAGTCCCCTCTGGCTTTAATTACTCAGCTGCTCTTCTACTCCCAGATGAGCATTGCTGTCGGCAGCTTCACCCCCTGGCCTTGGTGCACTTTATGTTTTACTGCTCTGTTGGCTGCTTCCCCTCTTGTGTCTTAGTATAAAATACTGCAGTGGCCTTCTCATGTTTGTTGGAGGCTTGTCCTTTTCCTGCCTCTTACGAGTTTGCCTCTGATGAGAAACAGGGATGATGTCTCTGCCAGGAGTGAGACCAGGAGCCTGGCTGTTCCAGTGCTGAGGAGTGGCCTCTCTCTTCAGCTGACTCCCAAGCTCCCATCCTGGAGCAGGACTCTCTAGGAGGAGTGAGTCTGTTTTCTTCCTGAGGCACTGGCCAGTGAGACTCCTGCCAAGCCAAAGGAGGCTGAGGAAGCTCGGAGCTGGCTGAGGGAAGGAGGGGGCTAGGCTACATCCAGCAAACACCTGCTCACTGTGTGCAATGGCTTCTGCTCCATCACGGATTATTGAGTGCCTGAAACTTGGGGCAGGGGGAATCAGGTGAAAAGTTGTGTGGATTTGGGGTGGTTTTCTGTAGATGCAAGGAGAAAGGATAGACTGGAGACATAAAATGAAAATACTTATTTTTCCTGGTTTGTATTTCCTGAGGGAAGCCTGGAGCTCAAAGGCAGAGGGAGGAGATGATGTATTCACTAGGTTGTTGGACTTTTACAGCCAGGGAGCTGTCTGAGCCATTGGCTGGACTTCCTTTGCTGTGTTGATTCCTGTTGCCAGGTGTTTCTTCCATTAATTTGTCTAATCCCTTTTTAAGCTGTGCACACTTCCAGCATCTCAGAGGTTTCCCATGGTGATGATTTCCACACTCAGGTTTGCAGCGTGTTGTGTTCACATGAGAGCCCTCTGCTCCAACATAGGCACTTTGCTGTATAGGAATACACTGAACTACTTCTGAGTGTGACTCCACTCTTCACTTTTTCTCCAGCATTAGTGAGATGGTGACATTTTAATCCTACCAATATATGGAAGTTGCACAACCAAGAGAGGTGATGAAGCCTTAATGTGTGGTACTGCGTTAGGGTTGATTTTTTAAATACCGTTCTCAGATGTTTGTAAAGTGCCCTGTTTGATTTCTAGGTGGCTGTGGGGAGAGAAAACTCTGCAGTGCTCTCTAATGTCCTTGACGAGCTTGTGAGGTTCCGCACGAAGGTCCGTCATTATGCGCTGGCGCTGTCAGAAGCAGCAGGTACTGTGCCA
The DNA here is from genome assembly GCA_013396735.1 of Grallaria varia. Taxonomy (NCBI): domain Eukaryota; kingdom Metazoa; phylum Chordata; class Aves; order Passeriformes; family Formicariidae; genus Grallaria; species Grallaria varia. The sequence goes on from VWZG01003988.1 coordinate 555,013, forward strand.
ATGGAGGGCGCTGTGGGAGCCAAACCAGAGCAGAAGGAAAAGAGGAAGCAGTTAATGCAGGAGAGAAAACCCCTCCTGGAGGCTTGTGACAGTCTGCGTGAAGACCTTGCTGCCTTTGGAGTCCACATAAAGGTAGAAGACAGTAACCCTCTTTGTAAGACTGTTAATCACTTTTTCAGACAACGCATTTTTGCCCTTTGTTCCCCTTCAGCAGGCTGCAGTGTTGTGCCCTGCTCCCTGTGTGGCTGCAGAAGCAGGAGGTAGAAGTCAAGCTCTTGTCGGGCTGTACTGCTACCTTCTCTTCTGCTCCCCCTCAGCCTTGTTTCTCTGCAAGCTGTACTTGGTTCTGCAGTTACTCAGGGTGTGTGGTTTAGCCACTGAAAATCTCCTAATATTCAGAAATGCCTAAGTTGCACAAGTTTAATCCAGAAGGAAAGGTATGAGTAATGTGTGCAGTCTTAAAAATATTGCAAAGGAACTGGCAAGCAAACTGAGATGGCTTGTGAAAAATAATGCCTTCCTTCTACCCTCCCCAAATTCCCCACCAAAAATAGGTCCTCATGAGAAAGCCTCTTCCATTTTCAGCAGCTCCATTCCCAACTGCTCCTGAGCCACCAGGACTTTGCCTGATTCCTGCACCACTCATCTCTCCATCCCGCTTTCTACTTTTAGCCTACACCTAGTGCCACTGTTCTTTTCCATTACCTCAGTGGCATCTCCTGCTCCAGAGAAGCCCCTCCATGGTTTTACTGCTTCTTCCTGATTCCAGGGAGCTGTGTTACTTCTTTAAGGGCACTGCTCCAAGTTCCTCTCGTTCACTGCCCTTCTTACCTCTGTTCCAGCCATTGGTGGGTCAGTGTTTTTCCTTACATGCAGAATAATCCTCTGCATTCTCTCCAGCATCTTTTTCCCTCACTCCAGTTTATGCTGCTTGTTTTTCCCTTGCTTGGGGACTGACCCTCCCTGATCTGCTTCCATCCTTTTGCCAGTGGGAAGATATAAAGCAGAATGTCCCTCCTCGATGTCAGTGTGCATCTGCTTTGGATGCTGAACATGAGCTGTCACCTGTCAGCACACCTGTTAAAAGCACCTCCAGAGTGTGGTCAGCTGTCTGAGGGTCTGGGATGAAAGCAAGTGTGCTGATACAAACTGGGTGAGGGCCAGGGGACTGTGGTGGTGAGCTACAGCTGTGAAAGCAAAGGAAGACTCTGGGAAGCTGGAACATCTGGTTCCTTTAACTTGTTTGTAAATCCTCACTCCACTCATCCTTAAAGCAAGTTTGAAAATCCAAACAACCATGCTGAGAAAGTCTTGGAGAGGAAGCCTGCCCTTTGATCTGTTGGCAAAACAGCCACAGCCCCATCTCCACCCTTGTGCAGTATTGTTTTGGTTCGTTTTTAAAACATTTGAAAACCTCACAGAAATTCGCTTGAGCCAGGATTCAGACCATTCAGTTTATTTCAAAATTTTTTTAATACCCTGAAGCTCAGCATAGTGTCTGCTGCTTGTCCCAAAATGGATCGCTCCAGAAGACAAAGCACGCATGCATGTATGAGCACACAGAGCACACATCCAAAGCTGAACTCCTGCTTTTTTTGCTGACACCATGGAAGTATCCGAGGGTGTGCGTGAAGGTTGCTCACACCTTGCTTTTGCAGATGCTAAAGTCCTGCGAACATGCACCTCTAGGGTTCCTCGCACAGGCTCACCAGACACACATGCCTTACCCAAAGCAGGGCTCTCCACACTCCTGCTCAGCACGAGTCTACTTGTCTGGGTGGGCTGTTGCAAAGGATGCCCTGGTAACACAGAGCCTGGCACGGGGAGTGAGTCCTACCCAGCCTCTCATTTCCACAAAGCTTTTGAGCCTGACAGTGTGCTCACAGTAACGCTAACACGTTCCTCTCTGTCACATGAGGCTCAAGCAAACCAGCAGCTTCTCAAGTCCACGTGCAGGAGGAAAAGCGGCAGAACAGATGAAGTGGACAAGCCTCATCTCCCTGCAGAGCAGACCCGGAACCCCCCTGGTTTGAGGGAGGCCAGGGAGGGGTTGGCTTGAGGAGCAACTTCAATCTCCTTAAAAATCAGCTTTGTAAAGAGGGTAATTTCTCTGATTTCTGGCCACTGGTTTCTTCTCTCAGGCTGCTTGATGCAGATGTTGTTGGCTGAAGTTACACAACTTGCCACAAACTGATTATAAAAATAGCCATTTGTTTTCTCATGTCATTATAGCATGCTTGAAATGCAAGCAGAGCTGTGCTACTAAATGAAATGCAGTAAGTGGATATTTAATGCATCAAAAATAATTTTCATTTTAATGTAAAATTCAGCATTGTATCCCAGCATCTCTCATGCATCAGAGCTCATGTTTCAGTATTCCAATTAACTTTTCACCCATTGCAAACACCTGGATCTAAAGAGTCAGAAATACTCCATTTGAGTGTAGTATTGTCTTTCAAAAACACAGCAGTATTGTCCTATCCCCAAGGTCTGAAGGAGATCAAACATGCTAAGCAATATATTCTCATGTATTGACCGTTAGCGTTTGTCATGTACATGATTCATTCAGACAGGAAAATGCGGTTGCATGAGTTGAGCAGGAGCTGCTCATGTGAGAGACTGCACCCTGCTGCAGCATCCCTGGCTGAAGAGGTGACATTGCTATTGTGTGTTTCTTCCTTAGCTGGGAAGGGTTATCTGGGTTTGTTTTACAGCTCCAAGCATTATTAATAGCAGTGGCATTCCTTCAAGATGGTGTCACCGCCTCTTTTGCCTAACTTACTGGATTAATGGCTTTCCTGTATGAATCTTGTTTAAAAACCTGTGCCTCTGCATGCTGGGACTGAACTGGCTGCTTTTTCTTACAGGACAGAACTGCTACTTCAACCTGGGAAATTGTGGAAGGAGGGCAGATGGAGCAGCACACTGAGAAAAAAAGCTGATCCCTCATCCTTGGACTTTTTATTTCAGCTGTTTTGCCAACTGTTGTAAATACTAATTCTTTCCAAATAAAATAAGTGGAACAGAGAATGGTTAACAACAGTAGAGTATAATCTGAGCAAAACTGTTGGCACTACTATGAGGTAAATAAATACAGGCCTTGAAGCACACTTGGGGGAAGCATCCAGAATGCAAGGCAGCCAGGAAGCAGCTGTGTTGACTTAGAATATTCCAATGTCTCTACTGCAGGAAATGCCCCGGCCTCAAGTGCTCCATGGTCTGCTCTTGCACACTGGGCCAGCACTGAGAATTAGAACACAGCGAAGGAAGAGGCAAGAATGTAGGCCTGTCTTTAAGGGTGAAAACGCTTGGTGGTGTGCCTGTTGACAGCTCTGTTCCTCTCAGACACAGGTGCAGGAGACACTGTTAGCCTTGAAGTATTTCCTTACTGCAGTGGTGGTGCTGGTTTGGTCCTGTGAAACCTTTACCTGTAATATGATGATATCCAGTTACCTGTAAGGCTTGGTATCTTCAGTTTGCTTTTGCACAGAATGCATTGAGATTTCTCAAGCACTGGGAGTACAGCACACTCAGGCTCTCTCCATCGTAACTGGGAAGATGAAATTACTGTTTTTAGTTATTACCTGTTCAGTTACCTTTTTGCTTTTGCATTAAAAAGTTGTTTGCATTAAAAACAGCCCCTGGTTGCTGTGGCTGTAGGCAGAGGTGCAGAGCCTGTCTTACACCTGAGGTGACCTGTGTTCTAGGGGCTGAGTTGGTATGGGGCACACTTTCTTTAAATCAATTTACGAAAACATAAAAAAAGGTAGAACATGGGCTCATCTCCAAGGCACTTTACATCTGTGAATTTTATTTTCAAATTATCTATTCCAAGGGAGGGATAAAGGCTTTCTTTTACACTGTTGGGAATAAAATGTGTCACCCTTTTTCTGCTCCCTTTCTCCATTATTGGTACTTATACAGAGGGTGGGAGTGTCTCTTCATCAGCACAGGACAGGTGCTTATTTGACACAGCTGGTACTGCAACTTTGCTAGTGGCAGTGTTGTAGTAAACCAGAGTGAAGGGCGAGCAGGCAGCTCACCACCCATGGGAAATATGAACAGCACACACCAAACAAAGTCCACACAGTCAATTTGCTATTATTTTTATTTCCTACCAAAAGAAACTGCTACTTTTCCAGAATGTTTAAAAATTGTACCAATCTGTATACATTAGTGAATAACAGAGTTACAACTTCTGTGTAGATTTAAAACCAACACCGTGGGTTGAAATCTGTACTGAGCTCTGTTAATTGATTGACTTCGCCTACAAATGCCATTTAGATTATAATACCACTGATTCTAAATACAAAAACAAAAAAATTACTCATTTTAAAGGAAAGCCAGTAGCTGTTTTAAAATCAGTTTTAACTTGCTGATTTCATTTAAAAGTAGTCAGGCTTCTCAAATAGATCAGGGGGAAAAATAGTAGTAGCTGAAGTTTCCCCAAAGATGCAGACAGTTTACAAAACTGATTAAATTAAACACAAAAACCTCATCTCTTAAGAGTAATCTGTGAACCCTCATAGAGCAACATGAGCAAACATTTAAAAACCTATTTTACAAATAGGTAACTGGTTTAGAAAGAAAAACAAAAATGCATCGGGGTGAGGTAGTAGTCACAGTGCATCCAGAAATACCAACTCTAAGGGCTGAAGGGAAATACCTGGAGCAGCCTTTCTGTATTCCAGGTGCTTTCAGTAGGCAGCTATTTTAAGGTCTGAGAACACTGACTGGTCTGCCAGACACCACATCCCAACCTGGAGCCAGGCACTGCAAAGGAGCAGTTGTGGTGAATACCTAACACCTATTGCAATAACAGGACACATTACATGCTTGTTCCTGCACATTAGTGAGCAGAAACACTTGGAGCTGGAGTAGAGGTTCAAGGGTCAGACCCACTTAAATGTACTTGCCATGAACTTGCCCCCCTCTCCATACTGGTCAAGCTTTGACTGAATCTCCAAAAGTCTAAGAAATTATACTGTGCAAAAATCCCACACAAGTTCCCCTTTATACCTAACGCTTACCTGCCCTGCCATCGCGCTGCATCAGTGTGGCCCTAACAGTGCCCTGTCTGTCTCACAAAGATCAGGCAAAAACCTATGCTTTTTGTTCTAAAAAAGTACTGCACTTGAAGCTCAAACACTGACCACCACGTTTCTGTTCCTGCCCTTAACTGCAGCGTACAGCTGCCTGCACACTGCTAAGAGGGTACAGGTACATGCTGTGGGCTGCCTTTTGTTGCTTCCACTTGTATTCTGCTGGTTAATTTCTATCCACCAATGTATCTGTGGGCTGGTCATCTCCGAGCTCTAACCCAGCAGGCAACTGCCGTGTTAAAAGCACTTCACTCTCCCATGATTGCTGAGAGTCTGACAGTTCTGCTGGGTATCGCTGAGGTTCTTGCCCCACCCAGTACCTCTCCAAGTGATAATTTCACAAGTTCATCATTGAGTTCCAGATGAGTCAAGACCAGATAAACAGAAATTTAACTTTTTTTTTCAGGTAAGCCTAATTACTGTTTAATGAATTTTACTGCCGAGATACCTGCAGTATATCCTTATTCTGCTGGGGGGGAGCCTTTTGAAAAAATAACAAGACATTGCAGGAAGGGGTGCCTTGTCCAAATGAACGCTGCCTCTGGGACCGGGAATGGGAAAAGGCAACTAATTACATTCAAAATCTACAGCAACTCTCATGCATTCCCTTTCCAAAGAGGCTTACTTTTTGCTTCTTAATATACTAGCATGGCAAAAAACTGAAGTGCAATAGCTAATTCTAGACAGAGGTTCTAAGAATGACAACGTGACAACCTTGGTGCAATCCAAGAAATTCAGTTGAGCTGGTGGAAGAATTTTATCTAAATATCAAGTGCATTTTTTTTTTTGCTGTTCACACTTTAGTTATTGCTCAATAACTATCAAAAAGAACAGAGGAATACTTTCAGTTTAGTTTTATTATATTATAACAGATCTGCAACTACAGTTTATTTCAGCCAAAACATTTTTGTATTCCAAACTCTTAAAAAATATCTACATTAATCATATTTTTCTATTCTTAAAAATAAAAAATATCTACCTAACATACCAATGTTGCTACAGCACTTAAAAGGGTGCATTACTTATGTAAATTCTACGGTACACGTAATTACTCTTGCAGTCACTGTTCTTCCTTTTCTTCTCTCCTGCTTTGGCTTCAGGTTTCATAAAGTTTGCTAAAAGCTGTTCCAACTTCTGAAACCATATCAGAGGCTGTCATTGAACGTCCGAATTTTTGAAAGGCTTGGTGGTTAGACTGCCTTGTAAGAGAGCAAGCTCCAAATGCAGCCACTAGAAAGGGATTTTGACTGAAAGGAAAAAACAAAAAACCAACAACATTATGAAGAGAATCCACACACTCTTGTGCAATTTGTAAGGTGGTGAACATCATCTCTGTACCCCTAAAGGTTCGTCAGCATTACCAGGAAGGCCTCTTAAGCAAACATCTGTATTTCTCAGCCTCACTGCAGAACATCTTTGAATTTTGTTTAACAAATACATCCCTACCCATGGCACAGCATGTGACTGACTGATAAACACCACCAGGGCCAAAGGATGCAAAAGGAAAATAGGCTTAAAAAGTGGGTAAGAGGGTCATCCATGTCTAGTCTTACTGATGTGATGCTTCATCCTTCCCTACAGAGTAAGACCAAATACCACCTGACAGTCTTTTAACTCATTTTACTCTCCATTCACAGGGTAAGTCTCTTTAGTTTTGTCTTCTAGGGATGTGGGGATACAGAGAAGAGATTTTTAACAGGGCTTTCCTTGGATCAGCTTAAAAGGAGTACAGTGACAGCTACAGCCTATGACAGAAATTAAGGCACAGTTTTAATGTCTCCTACACGCTTACAAACTGCCTAAGAGTGTACTGAGTGTACTCAGCTCCAGACCTCACACACTGAACCTCCCCTGGAGAAGCCAGCACAGTCCAACCACCTTCAGAGTACCTTTTCACGGACTGGGCCATGGAAGGCACTTCTGCTGCCTTACATCAGAGAAGAGCTGCAGAAGAGGTCACCAGCCAGCACTGGGCTGCAGGCTCTGGCTGATTAAAAATCTCACCAAGCTCAGACACAGCTGGGACATCACTGCCTCAAAGTCACTAAGGACTACTGACTCCTCTGCCCAGTGAGTTTTGTCAAGGATCCCAATGTAAAACACAGGCAAAGCAGGATGTGAGTTCACAATTAGATGTTACCTAAGCAGCAACTCCACACAGTCATCAGTGTGCAAGAGTATTTAAGCCACCCAGAGTCAGTCCTGGATGCCCAAACACTGCCCTGAAACAAGAACTGTGCACAGACTCCTGGGCTCAAGCAGCTAAAACACTTAATTCTAAGGTCACCGTATAATCGGTCTGACACACACCATACTCCAAAGACATCAGCATCCTCTCTACTTAAGTGAAGACTCCCACCTACTATACCATTAGCACCCTGAAAGCCATATCTATGTTTCAAAATCCTAGTCTGCACAGATCTGTTTTGAAACGACAGAGCCAGGCACAAACGTGGAAGGGACGGCTGGACTGCCTGCAGTGCAGTCTGCAAGCAGATGCCCTGGCTCACTGAACCAAAAAAGTTCCTTCTCTCCTAAAACACATGAGGTAGACAGGATTGGCACAGCAGGTGTTTGTGAAGGGTCACCTTAACACCACCACAGGAGACACAATGTATTGCTGATGCCAATTATACTTTTCCTTCATCTATAAAAAAAAAGGAGGTTCTGAGCAAGCTATTTTGGAAAAGCCACAGGAGCTCAAGACAGGAGAGCCTGAAGAACATGTGGTGCCTTTGCTAAGATCTCCAACAATTTAATACTGCTCTGTTGTATCCCAACCAAAAATGAAGTCGCCCTTTTAAGGAATTAAAACAAAATTCCTCCTTTATTGACAGCTGCAACTCCTTCATTCTGGTATGTTAGATTTCAGAATTTTAAAGTCTGATTCAACTGGTCTCTCATTCCCCCTGGGGCACATAGTGCAGTGCCCTTGTGGTAAAACAAACACAAACTAGTTAACTCTCACAAACATCTAATTGTGTGCATCTGCATGCAACATCCAAGAGACTACAAAAGATCTCCACCCCTCAAGCTTTCATAGCTCATTACTTACAGAGAAGAGGGACTGTAACTCCCTGACTGCTTATGTCAGAGTTCCTTTCGACTTCATTTAAAGCAGCTCCTTTCCCAGACAGACTACATGACTATATGGACCAAGCAGTTGGACAGGAATTGATGTAATTTAATAAAAAACCCAACAGCCAGCTGCATGGCTGCTTTATGTACGACCAAACTGGACTGCCATTTGGCATTAGAAGGGTTACACTCTTAGAAATTGCATTTTATTTGCCAGTTTCAACTTACCTGCCCCACTTAAATTACTTAGGCCCAATGCAGGACGGTTCACCAAAGTACAAAAACAAAGCCAAAGGACATGTTTTTTGAATTACAGAGATGCTATTGCCAGTGACTACCCTTACTTATTCTTCATACTTTCTGCCTACATTCAATTATTTTGAAAGTGTGTATCTCATACATAAATGTCCTTGGGAATAGATCCAGATTCATGTTCTTCTTCTGCCTCAGACTTGGGGATGTTAGATTACTGAAGGGTTTGTCTTAATAAAATCAGTACTACTTAAATAGACTGCTCTAGAACACCCTTACATTTTTTAAAAGTACACAGATACCCTCGGACCAACAACTCTGATTTAGTTTGGAAATTTATACAGCAGGTCTACAACAATTACCACAGGAGAACACAGACTCACAATAATTAAGTTACTAATATTAATATTCATACCCATTTGTTTTTTCAGCTCCAGCAACAAATGCCCAGTGTGCTAAGACTCCCAGAGAACCAGAAAGGAGGTCCCCCTGTCCACCACATCTCCGGCTGCTTCCTTCATGACTGCAGACGAGTACTATGAACAGACAAACCAAAAACAAAGTCATGTGCTTTTTTATTTCCATTTACAATGACACCGCTGCAGCTGCAAGGGCTAACCTCTGAGGCACACAGCAATTAACAGGTGAGAGACTAATCATTGACAGCAGCATACACTGAAATACACTACTCTTAAAAAATAAATTATTGCATCAACATGTTTAAAAATACTTTTCTAATTACCTTTTAATATTTTACAAATAACATCACACAATGTACACACTTTCTCCACTTCACTCAGTCTGCACAGATGAGTTTAGTGGTTAATGTGTCATGATGAGCCATCACCCCAAACTGGACCAGGTTCCTCCACAAAGCCATCGCACAAACGCAACTCTCCAGAGTCTCTGACCTTCCAAGCTTGTGAATGTAAACCAAGGAATTTCACACAGAGCAAATGCAAAACAGAACTAAAATCTCAAATCTTCTACCATGCCCATCACAAAACTACTGTACTGAAAACAGCCTTTTCCTTAGGCTTTGTAAAAACCATATGCAGGACAGATTTATTTTTTCTGCCAATCAACAGTGTCCTCAGCATCCGTGTACGTTTCTGTCAGCAGTGTCACTGAATAGGCTCTGTCAGGATATCAGATGTTACATTTCTATTTTAAATATACAAAGGACCTCAGTCAAACCGATCCCTTTGTGGAGCTTTAACTAGGAAGAACATGCAAACGCTTTCACTACATTTAACTCCTTTGTTTTCCACTCTCAACAAGCCCAAGCAGGAAGCCTGAAGAATACATAAGGCACACAAAAAGAAAAGAGCATCAATTCTGCTACCCTTCTCCAGACTCTCATACACCTACCCTTAGCTTTTATTCTTGCTTGGCTCTGAAAAAAAACGCAGGAGAAATTTATTTTCCACTCCTAGAAGAATGGAAGAGCTGGCAGAATCATCAGTGGCCACGTAGTCATCCTTAGCATCTTCATCCAACTACTGCGGAGCTACTCAGGATCAGGACTGTGCACACAATTGTTTGTGTGCTCCTGTGCATGCCAAATACACAAGCAAAGGATAAAGCAAGACAGTGCCTGGACAACAGCTCTCACCTCAAGTTACCTGGGCTGGGTTTCTTCAAAGTGTATAAGCAGAGCAGCCCAGGTGGGTTAGAGGGAGTACTATTTTTAAAAGGAATTTTTCTCTTACAAACTAATGGGGAAAGTCTGCACAAAACTGAAAGACATGCAGATAAATCTTCTCAAATAGCAAGTGGTAAAGAAATTGCATAATGCTAATAAACCCCTTCCAGTTCATTAGCATACATCATTTCTGTTTTTGTTATGTGGAACAGCAAAGAACTGCACTTCACTTCCATTTCTCACCGATTCATCCAGCAGTAATTGCTGGGCTTGTGAGGCCAGGCAGTTGTGCGTGTTTGCTGCCACTGAGAGGGCAAAGATTCATTAGTCACCACGGCCACAGCAGACACCACTGCAGCCTTGCCAGCAGTTCATTTTCCCAATCACTCTTTTCCCCTTCCCCCTCCCCCTCTCGAATTAAGATTCTGGATGTGTATCTCAGTGAGCAGTAGCTAATGTCAAATTTCACAAGTGAAATGCCCTTCTGAGTTAGCCAGCTGAAGAAAGTATGCCCTTTTCGGTGGCACAGTTTATTCTTATTTTTATTTTAAATACAGTGCTTTGGAGAAATTACCTCTAATTCTGCTACTTTGAAGATGCTATCTCACAGGATTTTCACTTTGAGGGCTTGAACTCCTGGCAGGAGGCAGGATGGAAATCCTCTGTTCAAAAGCTTTGGGGCCTTCTGACTGACAGCTGAGCACAAGCCCCTGCTTATTAGCTGTATGTCACCATCTGCCACTATTCTGTAGCCCCACAACCTTCCAGTCATTTTTGAGCTGTACAGGAAAGCAAGACCTCCTCAAACTAGGCCAATTATAATACTCTGCTAAAAAAACCCAAACCAACCAACCAAAAAAACCCCAACTAACCAAAAAAAGTGGTCTTTTGTTTGTGGTTTAAAAAAATCAAGTCTCAAATATGTGCAGACTAACACACAGGCTACAACAAAAGCAGACCTTTGTACTCTCCACAGAGATGCTGGAAAATAAATCCATAGAATACCTTCAAAGAAGCCGAACGACAGGAAATTCACTTGAATGAGGAGGGAAAGGTATAACACTTGGGCAATTCCTGTGCAGAAGCCCAGTTCATCAAAGAAGATCTCATAATAAAAGGATGATGAACATTACAAAAGGCAACGGGGAAAGGATTTAAAAACTCCTCTGAATTACAGTCACTATTAAAAGCTTTTAAACTAAAAGAAGGAATCTCAACTACCATCAAGACAAACTGGCATATTGTCAAAACAACATAGGACTAAGTCTTCTGGATGCTTTTCCCAGCCTTCTCCTAGAAAAACAAAAAAGAACTGCTGTCTTCACATTCCCTCAGTGCAACATTCCCCGTTGAATGACTGGGCCCTGCTGGGAAGTCAGCTCCAGCAGTTCTTTAAGGACCACGGCGGGGGTGATGTCCTTACATTGCACTGAGCACTAACAACCAGTGCCAATGTCACAAGACCTTGGTTAGATGGACATGACTGAGTAGTCAGCGATGATGCCAAGAAGGTGGGCAGCTCTATTCCCTGGAGATATGCAGAATGAAATATTTGCATGAGGTTGAAGCATTTTTTTGGGCTGTTGCTCAGTGAGGCTGTAGCACGTTCAACTAAGGATGGACATGTACATGAGGACACCTAGAAAACATGGTTCTTGGAACAGCTAAGGAGACCAACATGACTGGATGTGGAACAACAAGGAAACTACAAAGATTAAAATCACCACAACATATCAATTTCGAAAGGCAGCAACCAGGGTCACTTAATGGCCATTAGTCTGACACCAGTCCCATCAAAATAATGGAAAGGTTCAGCTACAGTTCAACTGACAGACCATAAGAGAAACACAATTAATGCTGGTCAAGGTGGCTGTTGGTGCAGGGTGCTTTGTTTTGTTTTCTAGTAAGTCTGCACAACTGAATCTGATGTCATTATTTCACAGGGTGATGGATCAAAAAAAAACGCCACTTCAGGATAAGTAACAGTCTTTTTAATGAAAGCTTATTTATGCTAAGTAACTTCGTGGAAAAACAGTAAATTACCCAGCTCCCTGGCACTTATCCATGCAGCACACATATACTATCATAAGAAAAGGCTAGATGAAATAAAAATCTCATCGCTGAAGAAATGCCTGCATGAAGTATGGCAAGGAGATCTGCTAGAGCAACCACGGTCCTATTCAATGGTTTCAACACAGTCCCAGCACGTAAACAGCGCACAAGTACTGCCAGAATTGTAAGCAGCAAATACAATACATCCCTCACATATAGTCACATGGATTTCTTGCATACCTAAATCCATGGAAATGGATTTGTACTGAATATTTGTACTAAATAATTTGCACTGAAATATGAGTGCAATAGAAACAAAAAATTGAAGACTGCCATACTGACAGAATATTGGAAACTAGAAATTCAAGAGTTTTAGGCTCCAAACAACTCAAAACTCTGCCTCAGACTTTCTGAGTAAGTATGGCCAAGTAATTTAGTAGCTTTATGTTTAATATATTTCAGATCATAAAATATTATACCATCAGTCCCTTTTCAGCACTCCTTGAAGATATGATACACATTATTATCTGGGTAAGCATTCAGACCACAGTGTCACACTTAACTGTACCACTGCCAAGTTCTAAGCTGAAAGAACTCCCAGTCCACATTCTGCTGGCAGATTAAAGCCCACAAGAACGACCTGTTTATGGGTACTGTAGGTTTAATTAAAAAAACAAAACAAACAAACAAACAAAAAAACTACAGTTTGTTATGTGACTGAAAATAGCTGTTCTCTCTTTGAAGGAAAAAGATTACAATGTAGTAGTTTTGCTGAGCTCAAGCACTACAAGTTAACTGGGAAGCACAAATTTTGATATGGCTGTACACACGCAGCACCATTTACAATGCAGCTCCTAGATACATCACACTTAGAAAACAACAGTAGTATAAAAAGTCATGTATGTCTGCTTGTTCCTGATTCACCATGTTCACACAGTAGTGAAAAACAACACCCCAGAGATTAATTTCTTTTACATTTGTATTTAGAACACAACATATGAAATATGAGATAGCTAGTTAAGGCTAAACACTGGTGGTAAATAAGGCTAAAGAGCCTGTGAAACACCACATTTACTGGCACTGCAGACTGAAAGACAGCCCAGAGATTAAAACTTAACTCCTGAACCTCAAGACATCCTGAACAAGTTCTTTGCACTTGTTTTCCTCTTACAGAAAAAGAGTTTTGCACTCACCCTAATGTACTCAGGAATCCACATATAAAATATACAGCTATTCTGACTTCTGATATGACCAGCTGCATTGGACTGGCTAAGGCCAGCTACTCCACACAACACGCTCTAGTGTAAAGGCTTAAGATTTCATTTTTCTATGCAAAATACTGTAGCTTTCAAGAATAATTTTGCTCCATGAAATACAAGGCTCAGATGGAGACCGTTATTGGATTTTGAGTAAAATCTCTTATCGATATACATCTCTGACCTGGCAGATACTTATACTAGTAAGAAATATATCTTTTTCCTTTTGCAAGCTAGTTCACAAAAACACATAGCTGGAGATTGTGGACTCCCAGAAACATGTCCCAGAGTGCATACAGACACAGAAACCAAGTTTAATGACTTTGGCTGGAGAAATAACTCAACTGATGTGGAAAACGTAAGTTGGCTTTTATATAAAGGGTGCTTATACTTTCATATTCCCTAATAACACTTTAAAACTTAGGTAAGTCCTTGAATGTGAGATACCAGGCAATTTAGGTTAAAAGAAAATGATCCAAGTTTTACATTAGTTCTCTTGGATAGGCACAGAAGCCAAGGAATTGACACGATGACAGGTGAGCAGCGCCAGGGAGACAGCAGGCTGGGCTGCCTCTGCAACAGAGTGCATGGTGGCACAACGGACGGGAACCATGACCTCCCCACTTTGCTCTCACTGCAGAAGCAGGACTGGAGATGAAGGTGCTCCCTCTCACTTAAAAATCCAGGCATGATTTGCACAGCAGCTGTGAATGAGCCAGGGAATGACAGGCACTGAATAGCTTCCTTTCCAGCTGTATAGGGAGATGGCTGGCAGAAATCAGAAGTACTGCCTGGGGACTTATGGCTAGAGTTGGCTTTTTACCCCATAGTCAGTACTCAGAATTCCCTCTTGCATGCTTTGGTGCTTCTCTTGACCATAGCTGCAGCTGGGCAACTGGAGAAAAACTGTATTTGGCTACTGGTTTCAGGTAAAAATAGCCATAGGCAGCAGCAGGATGGTTACCCACAAAGCCTGCCTTGTGGAAGGGGGAGGGCTAAATATAGAAAAATGCATTATAATGTTTAAAAATCAAAATCCATGTCCTCTGTTTCAAGGACCTAACCAAATTTTAAACATGTTAGGAACTAACACTGGTATAACCACACTTTATTATTGACCAGTTCTCCAAAGAATAATAAAAAGATAACCTTAGAGAGCTGTGCCATAGTGAATAAAAGCTGACTTACCTTTTACCCACAGGCTGAGTACTCATTCCTACCCTGGTCAGTGATGGCACTGATATCACCTACCAAGAGCATGGTGAAGCTCATCTTTGTAGAGCAGGGAATCAACAACTGTAGACCAAGCTATAATGTGAAATTGCAAAAGGAAAGAGAAAAACAGTATATAAAACTTAATTTAAAATCCTGGTGATTATGTTTACAGGGCAGTTGGCAGCTCATAACTGAAATGAAGACAAATTATAGAAAAACCTCCTTTATAATGGAGAACTGGTACTGCTTTCACAGAGGCCACATATGTGATTCAATACTGATTTTGAAGCCATAAGGAACCACCTGCACCAGCTAATCTGATCTGCCAAAACAAACCTCAAAGGTGTCCAGACACTTCACAGTTTGGCAATCTACCAAAGTCCCTGGTATGCTGCTGTAATAGCTATTTTCTTTGTCTATTAATAAAATCTGACTTACTTTGAATTTATTAAGCTTCAGCTCTGAAACAGAATTTATTGAGCCTTTCTGCTTAGATTACAAAGGTATTTGGTGACAGTAATCCTTCACTGACACCTGTACTTCCAGCTTATGCCAAACCACCTGGCAACCATTTTTTCCCTTCAGCTAACAGAAGTAAGTTGTCTTCTCAATTTCCTACCAACTCATAAAGAGAAGTACTGTGAAAATAACCACAACAATCACTCCAAACTATAAAGTATTCACCAAGCCAATCTTCCCTACTGCAAAATTTGGCACCCTCAAAAAACTTTCCTTCCACAACAGCCAAACACAAAACACTAAAGTTACATAGTTTAGTTTGCAGTTTCTTGACTTCTGGTTTTCGTGGAGAGCACTGAGACTTACTTTTCCACACTCACTCCCTTTTTTCCCCCAGAAAGCATGCATGCCGTGTATTCCCAAAGGAGAAAGTTTAAAAGCGATATATGGAAACTTTAGTTTCAGTATGCTAAGCACAGGAGCTCAAGTAGGAAATGCCCAAAAACAGGGAGGCCTTCAGCACTACAAATGGATGATGACATGGAGAAATAAAGACGAGTACACAGATCTTTTTATAATGTTTGTGCTCAGAGGAAATTGGCCTGATCCAGTGATCTGGATTTCCCTCACACAGGAATCATGATGCATGTTGTCTTAGCTGAAAAAAAATGACATCAGATCAAAAGAAGAGACTGATGAAAAAAGTTAAGAGCAAAAAACCTGAGAGAGAATTCAAGGTCAGTGACATGACAACATATTCCATGTTGTGGCACAGAGCACACAGTAGAGCCTCCTTTCCTCATGTAATTTTGCATTTGAAAAGCTTTTTAAAAAAGCTAGCCCAGACCCAGAGAACATTCTTGTTAAGAGGAAGCTGAAGTCTGTAATTTCTGCAAAATTCTCAGGAACCTTCTTGCAAGTCATGCAAACTCTAAATACAGTTTTTGTAGCAGACATTATAACCTGTATTAAACCAGACAATTGCTTTCTTACAGCTCAGCAAAGCTGCCTGTAATGTCCATGAGACAAAGCATCAGTAATAAGAACAAGGTAAGAACAAGACAGCCTATAGCTGGACATCAATCAATGGCTATAAAGGCAGAGAATAGGTTTTATTTCAAATCAAAAGCCACTTCATTAATTAAAAAAATACCAGAACACAACAGAGACAAAGAACAAGGAGGGGTAAAAAAATAAAGCCAACGAAAAACCCCAAAATCACAGAAGACATACACTGAAACTGTGCCATATAAGAATATTCAAAATTGAAACTGTGAAGAGTTTCAGTTGTTTCCTGTTTTTTTGAATTCTGCACAACAAGAGACATTGGAGACAGTGACCTCTCTCTCCAGAAATTGTGGGGGTATACTTATTCCAAGAGTAACAGCTAGAAAGGAGAACAGAGATATATACTAGATGACGTGCTCAATCTAAAGCACTCACCAGTTGGTTCCCAACATTCACTAAAATAAGCAACATTCCTGTATAAAAAGAACATTGTTGACACAAAAGCAGAGGAAAAAGACACCTACAACACTCTAAAGCTCTCTATCTGGCATAAACTGGAGTCAAGACATTTTATCCTCTGGTAGTGTTCATCTTACCTTAAGCCTGGCCTGACTGTCCAAGGTTACAAATCAAGTCTACGATGAGTGCAAATATGACAGCAGACTTCCTGTGGTTCAACCTGGGTACTATATGATCAAAGCCCAACTATAGGCGTAACTATACTGCTTCCAGGTACCAGCTGTTTCACAGTCTGCTACAGTATCTGCACTAATAGGGTGTGTGGAAGGTGGATCTGCACAAACCAGTTGTCATATTACCTCTGTTGTTCTGTTAATTGTAAAATACTCCCATGGCTCCCAATAATGAAAAATTGACTGTATATATAAAACAGCTCAGAAGCAGCATAAATATTTAACAGAGATTAGCATTTCAGGTAATTAGAAGAAGAGATGCTGCTTGTTATGTATGTGAAATAAGACCATGCAGTTGAAATGCAACGAAGGCACTTGTGAATTAATTTTATACTGATAACAGTAAATCATCAGTATAAAAAGCATCAGACGGGCGGCTAATTTTATTAAGCATACTTCAACCATATTAGTAAGTGGCAAGTTTCTCAACACCTGTGTAATGTAAAACATTAAGTTACAGCCATTTAGATAAGAAATAAAATCAGCAACTTTTTTCAGCAAATAAGTTGAGTTGCACTCTTAAAAAACCAATTTACACAAATCATCTAAAGGTGATCTGCAAAGGCAGCCATCCCTCCATTTCAGTCTTCAGAGGAATACAACCAATTACTATATTGTCCAACCACTGGACTAGGACTGAAAGCAAACAAAACACAACAATCACATTACTAAAAGCAAAAGACTTCACTTACCTTTCTCTCCATCTGAAATAAGATCTCTTTCTCCCTTTTGAACAACTGTCAAATTCCCCATGGCTTGGCTGAGTCTTAATACACATCCATGATGATCACTATTGTCTACAGGGTCTCTAAGCTACAACACAAGAATTCCATACACAGTACATAATTTTCTACTAGAACAACATATTCTAACACATTCTACTTCAGCATATGCATGGGGGAAAAAAAAAGGCAGCATAATTAATCTTTCCAGGTATTGTTTTCTATACCTACTGCAATGCTAAAATATGAAGGAGAATGGGTCTTTTTTAAAAAAGAGCTCTGTTTAAGAATATGCATTGTTGTGGCAATTATCCCATGGAATAAAAACCCAGAGAGTTTCTCTCACATGTAAGAAAAGGCATATAATATTTAAGTCAGTAATAAGTTATTCATTTTTAAGGACTAAAAGACTAAACTTGCACATACTTAAATATCAAAAAGGAAAACAGCTCACCATGGCTTCATACAGTCTACTGAACTCCATATAGTTTGGAGTAAGAATAGCTCGCTGGTAACCTTGAATAAGAGAAGGCTGCTGGGAAATGAGCCACAGTCCATCCTGCGCAAAACACAGTAAGAGCATCATTTACTGAATAGATTCTTCAATGTCAAACCACTGACTGAAATCAAGAAAATACTTACTGCATCAATAATGATAGGAATTCCTTTCACTTTCGACTTCTCTATAATACCCTGCAAAAAATACAGACAACTTTAGGATGCTTGCTAATTCAAATCTCATAAGCTCCAAACCAAATTCATACAATAAATCTGACCATATAAGTTGTTTTTACAAAGTGATAGAAAAAAACCTGTTATATTTTGCAAACTAATGTAAGCCGAGGCTCCCCTGCAGCCCGTGGTGAGGCAGGCTGTCCCCCTGTAGCCCATGGAGGTCAACAGTGGAGCAGATATATCTACCTACAGCCCATGGAGGACTCCACACCAGAGCAGGTGGATGTCCAGAAGACTGTGACTCCATGGGAAGGGAGCCAGAACCTGTGGCCCCATGGAGAGAAAAGCCCATGCTGGAGCAGTCTGTTCCTGAACAACTGCACTCCACAGGAGGGACCCGTGCTGGAGTGGTTTGTGAAGAACTGCAGTCCATGGGAAGTCCACTGGAGAAGTTCATGCAGGACTGTCTCCCATGGGAAGGACTGCATGCTGGAGCAGGGGAAGGGTGTGGAGTCCTTCCCCTGAGGAGGAAGGAGCAACAGAGACAATGTGTGATGAACTGACCCCAGCCACGATTTCCCATCCCCCTGCACCACTGAAGAGGTAGAGAATTTCAAAGTTAAGCTAAGCTTGGGAGAAAGGGAGGGGTGGAGGGAAGGTGTTTTTACCATTTGGTTTTATTTCTCATTATCCTACTCTGATTTGATTTGTAATAAAATCCAGTTAACTTCCCCAGGCTGAGTCTGGTTTGCCCGTGATGGTAATTGGCAAGTGATCACTCCTGCCCTTGTCTCAACCCACCAGCCTTTTGTTGTGTTTTCTCCCACCTGTCCAGCTGAGGAGGAGAGTGATAGAAAGCTTTGGTGGGCAGCTGGCATCCAGTCAGGATCAACCCACCACAATATGCAAACAAGCAAGTAATCTCACCACTCTCTCTGCTGCAGGAGGCATGTAATGCCAACATAGGTCACACACTGTAAACATACATCTCTAATTAAAAAACTCCAGAAAAATCCCAATGAGTACTGCCATCACAGAAGACTACCAGTAACTGTAACACCAACTTTAGTTGCTCTCTGATGACAGCTCCATTGCAGCATTTGACTTTATGTACAAACAACATCCAAAACAAGCAGTACATATGATGTCATTTCACCCCTGGTCCTGGAGGTTTTATGCTTTGAAAGCAAAACCAAGGTGGCCCAGACAACAGACCATCTGTAAAAGTGTTTTTTCCAGCAGGCAATATCTCCTAGCAAACTCTGCCCTTCTGTTCTCTCTCCTAACCCAGCAGCAACAACGACTGATCTTCAAGTTTTTTAATGAGCAATGGTTGACAGTCAAGATTTTTTTAGTGTTGGTCATTACTAACTCATCTTTGAAGCTGGAGAGTTTATCTTTTTCCTGTATAAGATAACAGGATGGTATCCATCCAAAAGTCTAATTATTTTTGAATGTTATTAAAAACTTTAGATAAGGTATCATATGGCACTGAGCTTCACAGGTTAGCAAGACATGATGTAAGGAATAGGGAAGCAGTTTTTAATTAATGTTCAGGGTATTGAAAGTCTCTGTTCTTTTACTATGGTCAAAATAAACACTGCCCACCTTGCTTCCTGCAAATTATTAAATATGACATATACATATTCTCACAAACATATTACTACCTGATTCTGATTTTTCCAATACCAGTAGATATATTTCCCTTCTATTTTCTTTGTTTGTGCCTTGGTTCCAGTTTGGAAGGATGAGATTGAAACACTACCCACTGCTACAAGCCTGAGGACTTGTCCTGACACACACCTGCAGCTACATTAGAAGTTACTACAGAATGAAAACCTTTCATACATACACTTGCACAGCTCTTGGCTTGGGCTGTGTGTCAGACTGTCAGGTGCCCACTTTCTTTGAGATTCCTAGGGAACATCACAGAGTCTTCTCTTATAATCAGCTACTTAAATAATTTTGAACCAATGGTAAGTTTTACACAGCTCATATTGTTCAGCTACTACTAATTTATTCAAATTTATGAATAAGTATATTTAACAGCTGTGTGAGGATGAAATGTTAAAACCAACCTAGAATTAGCTGTGGCATACTGAAAACCAGAGCACCTTACTTTCAGAGCTTTTAAGAAATGCGTGAGAGAGTCACAGAGTAGTTTCTTAATTCATTAATGTTAATCTGTCCAGATGTGCCCAGCTCAGTTTCCTTCACAGAAGCTGCACTGCTTTGCCCCTGCTGTGTTAAGTTCATTAACAATTACATTTAACTTGACTCACTCTGTAGCAATAAAATAAGACTGTGGATCTTGCAACCAAGCTTATATTTCGCTGTTTGTATTTTTCTTGTATAAATGAATGTTATACATTCAACAACCCAATTATTTTTGAACCATACTAAAGTCTTCTGTGTAGATATCATATGGCACTGAGATCCAGAGCTCAACAAGATCACCCTCCCACAATTTTTGAAGATACAAATACCATTTACTGCAACCTTCTTCTCTAACTGGTTATAACTAGAATATTTTTGTACATTAGCAGCTTTACTGAACTCCTTCAGTACACTTAAAATGATTACTGCTCCACTTCCCACTAATATGAATCACCAGTTTATTCTAGCATGTCAACTTTAGTAAGCCAGTCTTTCATGACACTTCATTCCCCATCAGATTCCATAAGGAAGTATAAAGGAAGACACCAGATCTCAGAAGTCCTTATCCTTCCAAATTATTCTCTTAAATGCATTATGAGCAATCTAGGGAATGAAGTTTGCCAAAGTTCTGTTCCCAGAGCAGTTAGTTTGGGAATTGCTGTTATTTTTTGGCCTCTTTCCATGTTTCCTCAAAACCGTCACCTTGGCTACTGGTTAGAATTTCTCTCTCTCTCTCTCTCTCTCTCACTCTCTCAGATGACAAAGAATCCTGAAGATCCATTCCAAAAGTAGGAGTCACAAAGCATGATAGTATCTGTATGGGTAAGCACCATCTGGAAGGTGAATCACAGGTAGTCTCCAAAGAAATGAGGAGTGTTTTCCTAATAATGTTTTGAGTTCCTACCTCTCTAGCACATCCTACACAATCCTGAAACATTTGACCTCTACTCTGAAGAGAAATTTCACCTTGCTAAGTAAAATCTACTGGCCAAGCAACTGTTATTTTGTGCCAAGTCTCTGAGGTATCAGTTTCTAATCTAACATACTGAATGATCTTTGCTTTTTGTCTCTCCTTATAAAACAAGTAATCAGGGGATACAAAGTCCTTTGTCTTATTTAGAAAGATAATTTTTCATTAAAAAAATCTCCAAACAAGAAAAAAACCTCCACAACCCTACACCAGTCACTTTCCTCTTCCTTCCATAAACCCAGACAGAAACTGCTTGGAAACAGACAAGGAATCTCTGAGAGGAAGTTCTAGGGAGGGAGGGATGATTTGGAGACTGTAATAAAACATTAACAAAGATAAAGGAACCCCCATAAAATAGCTACACTGAAGGACACAACATTCATTGGAAAAGCTCTGTTTCCTATTGATTGTGGACAGGACCCATCTCAATTGCTGCCATTTAAAAAGGTCAAATGGCTCATCACTGGAGAGCAGTTTATCCCATGCAGCTCAGACATCACATTCAGGGTGGGATGAATGGCCAACACAGGTACCTGTCTCTCCTCAGCTATCACAGGGGATACAGAGAGACGTTACTTTTTATTTTCAGACATCAAGAATTAGGTGAGATGAGGCCTACTTTTAAACACTTTATTACTGCAGATACTGTATATTTTAAAAAAAGTAAAAATAAGTGCATTCAGAGGAGTTTTCAGCAATAATGGCAACATCCTCTATGCAGAGTATATTTGTTCCCGGAAGCAAAAATCAGTTTTGAGCAGTATTTGTACCTTGATATTTGGCATGGACTTTTCTGGTTAACACTAGTAGATACAGAAGAACCTTCACTGTTAATTGCACAATTAATACAGCTCAGACTAACTCTGCTTTCACACCAAAGCCTATTTAACTGTTTCTGATAGAATTCTACATACGAGCAGAAACCATTTATTCAGTTTTATCCAGTGTAACAATTATTCACATGGGAAAGGATTTAGAAGAGAACATTGCTGATTAAAAATATGAAGAAATGTTACTAAGACAAAAGCTGAAATCCAAACACCAATGACAAGTGAACAGCAACACATACAGATATCAATGATAAAACCAAGACATCACCCCTTCCCTTCAAACAGCAATTTGAATATTAAGATTTTGAAGATTCTGGCTCTAATGTATCCCAGCGGACAATCTTTCTGTGCACAGGATGTATTCACTACAACAGTAGTAAAGCAGTTCAGCTTGGTGTAGACCAAGGCAGGAGTACTTCCTTCACTTGACTCCTAAACACTCTAGGACATCCAAAAAAGGACTGGACTCTCAGGGCAACCTTGGCACTAGTCACAAAGCAGAGATGACAATGACGAGGAGGAGTTAGCTACGATATCAATAACTGAAATGTGCATCCTTCCACTGCAATTCACAGCCAGGCTCAAAATTCAGTCTCTTATCTTTCATGAAGAGTCCAAATAATGGGCATTTGGGCAATCTCTAGAGATACTCTGCTTTATATGAGTTGGCTAAATACTTGGTAGCCCTCTGAAACAGTGATTTTACATTTGCATGAAAAAAGGCAAAGAGGTGTCACCCCACTCTTACTAAGTTCAGTGACTATGAACTGCACTAGAAGACTGCAGGACTCATGCCAGAAGAAATCTGTAACAGGGGCTTCCTCTCCCTAATAACTGAAGACCAAATTTGAAGCTTCTATCTCCACTAAGCCAAAAAGGAAATTACCTGGGATTCACACATCTCATAAAGATGCTGTATGGGACAACCTCTGACACAGCTACCATCTGTTACCAGCACTCGACATTTAGGAATGCCCAAAATAATAATTTAGTGATTGCAGGTTTTAGTAGAGACAGTCGAGAGGAGGAAAGCCAGACAGAGTAAAATTAACCTGAATCTACACCTACTCCTAGAAATGCACAATTTCCTGAAAAAATTTTATTCTTTGACTGGTTATGCAAGACTTGTATGCAAGCAAGCTACTCAGTAAGAATTGAAAAAGCAGCTGTCACAGTAGAAACCACTGGTCTAACTGGGTAAAGGTACTGTAGTTACAAAAATGTACAAAGTACGGATGAAGAATTCACATGAGTTAATTAATTCTTTTATTATCATGGAAACTATTCCCTGAAATGCAACGGATTCACTTTAGTAGAAGTCTGTGTTGTCTGTCCCAATTTTCACATGGGAATTTTAAAAGAGATTCCCCCAACCAAATTCCAATCCTTCAAAAAANCACAAAACCAGAGCATACCAATCACCACCCTCTCCTCACAAAAAATGAAACACAAAACTCCCAAAACACTGACACCTGAACGACACACACAGACAAAGGCAAAATTATTCAGGCTGGAAAGGACTGCAGGAGGAAGAAGCTGGAAGGAACAAATAGAGAGGCTACTGCTGAAAGAGGGTGCAGTAATGCAGAAAAGCATGATATGATTTAAGCATTTGATAACCTGCAGCTGTGCTGTGAAACACAAGATTCACCTGCACTTCACTAATGTGAACATTTGGGACTCCTGCACACTTCCGCAATTATCATGGAAAAAGGGAATGGGGCTGAGATGAGCCAGTGTGAAACAGCTAGAGGGGGAATGGAGGAGGACATGTGACGGAGGAAAAAATTCCTATGGAGATCCTAAGTACAATCAAGAGATATCTTATCAGTCACAGAAGTCTTCACAGAGCAGCCATCCTGAGGAACCGGGATCAGAGAGTAGGTGACGCACTCACAGCAAATATCCACAGTCTCTTAGAAAGAAAGTCCGCAGTCAGTCTGGATTTCTCTACCCAAGTCCATGAGCCAGCAATAACACTCTGCCCACATGTAACAGCATACAAGCTGGTTCTCCACAGCTCCACAGAAAAGACAATTATGTAGTTTAGCCCACAGCTATATACTTCTCAGCCTTTTTAGATGTGGATTAGAGCAGACTGTCTGCAACAACTTTTAAGATATTAGTAGTTTTATCACTACTTGCATTTTTTCTGATGAACTGATTCAGCAACACAGAAGTTTGGCATTTGGTGTTCGAAAAGGGAAGAATCAGGAAATTAAGAGTCAGTCATTTTAATAAAAGGTTGAATTTTAATGAAATTAACAGAAAATCACAATAGCAGCATAGATAAAGTAAGACCTATACCACAACAGTAGTTAATTTTCACATTGTCATCTTTCTACCTTGCAAAGGAAAGATGCTTTACTGATGTCAGCAATGAACACTGCATTTCCTCAGCCCCTTCAAGAATCGTGTCTTGGCCAACATTTGCCGAAATTCTTACTCATGTTCTCAAACTGAAGTTCAAATCTTAATATGCCATAACAAGGGAGAGCATTAGCCATGATGACATCCAAACACTTTAGGAAGCAGTCTAACCTTGCCATCAGTCCTCTGAAAGCACACTCCACTGCAACTTGCAAATGCCAAGTATGTAATTACACACTCTGGTTTGGTAGAGACATGCAAATGTGCATAACCTGGCACGGGCTACGTCTCATACAACCTTAAATAATCAAAAAGAAGTGGCAGCCCCTTTTACAAAGAACCCTCTACAAAAAGCTAGGATCAGAAACTGCTGTTGAAATCCCACCTATAATTGCTTATATTTTCCGCACAGATGCTGCTCTCATCCAGCAATCCTGAACCTGTGGTTCTGTCTGGAACAGAGAGATAAAAGGAAAGAAATAGCAAAAATTTCCCTATAAATGATGCAGCTGGAAGCATTTCTGCACACCCTCCTTCCCAAGGTGACCAGGAGGAACAAATAAGTTCCACCCCAACACACTGCAAATCAATTCCTACAAAATTCCTAGGGCACTGAAAGCCCTAGGCAGCATTTCTGCTTTGCCTGCTTCAAGTCTGGATAAACGCAGAGTTAGCAGGGACTCAGCTGCAATAGAGGTCAGGATGCAGCTCTGTGGCAGAGATGCTTGGAAAATGGGCTTGGCGAGCAGAAGTTTGTAATCTTGCACAGCTAGAGGTAGGCAAATATCCCAAGCACAGGCTGTGCTCCAGGCTACAGTCAGGGTTGGCTGGGGGGGGGAAGTTACCTTAAGTATATTCCATTTGGTTTAAAAAACGTTAAGAATAGAGTTCGAGATTCTTCACATTAGAGACATTTTCAGTAACTGGTTTTGGGTTTTTTATTTACTCACTGGTGAAAATATGCAGTTAACTCTTAAACTTGCTTCCACTAGTTCCTGTAAACTGATCCAAGAACTTATTCTCCTTCCAAAATTCAGCAAATACAAACAAAAGCTCTCTCTGTGGACAAGACACGTATAAATCACTCTTAACTAGCCTAATTGCCTGAGTTTTACTTTATATATTTCTTACGCAAAACTATCACTAGTTCATTAATCTCTCCAGTAAGCTCTCAAGCCTCACACAAGGAATGACCACTACTCCTGAATGAAGAGTCACATAACAGAGATCAATAAGCTTTCTCTGAAACAAATAGCTTATTTGTCTCGTGGTTTATGCTCCACTCAATTTAAGTTGGCCTTTTGTCTTTCAACTGTAGTACCTCATGTTAGGCCATTTTCCAAAGCAGATTTCCAGGCACAAAGCAAAATATTTCATTTAAGCCAGGCAGAGGACAATAAGGACTCTAAAGAGTACCCTGCTACATGATCAGGTTCATTAAGTGCTTTAGGAAGTGTTGAAAGCTGTTGATACAACTAACCAAGAAGAAGGCACTGTAGATGGCAGCTAATCAAAACTGTTCTATTCTACATTAAGAAAAAAAGATATGAAAATTATTCACTTGTAGATTCCCTCTTTGAATTCAAATTAGATCACTTGCTCTCACACATGCAGCTAATAGTTTCAGCTTCAATCATATGCTAAATTCTTAAGGAAGTGACTTAATCCCAAGTAATGCCTGAACACAAGGAACACAAAAAAACAAGGCAGAGTCCTCTGAAATACTGCCCTAGTTAGGCAAAACCCCAGCACACTCCTTTTTGGTTATGCTCCTTAAAATTATGGTCAGCCACACACCACTTGAGAAGCTACATTTGTACACTTTCAGCCCTAAACACATCCAAATCCACTTTAAGCATTAATCCTGTTTATTGTAAACCAAAGAATAAAAATCTCAATCAGAATAAATAAAAGCAGTCATTTTTCTCATGCTTTGATCCACTGAATATTTGCACTCATAATGCAAACTCTACAAGGTTTCCAATTTATAGTTAATTATGTTAATGTTAGATTTGGCTTAAGGTATTCATGGTCAGCTGTTAGCATTTTGTCTTAAAACAAATAAGCATGAACTTAAAATGAACTCTAATTTATCACTGCTGACTTCTTTGTAGAGTTTCTAGCTGAATAATGCTCAAAAAGCATTGAAAAGGTATCCAATTCCACCATTTTGTTTACAAATGCTTCTAAGTAACAAAATCAAACTGAAAAGCGATATAAGCCTACATATAAAAAGCAAATAAACATCCCACTTCAATGGGAATGACTTTCATTAAGACCCATTACATATATTAGAAAATAAATTCTGTTTGCAAGCTGCATAAACCTGTATTTAAGGTCCCGTTAGCATATATTCAACGCTATTTTACTAATCAAGACATTTGTGAGGAAGCCAAAGAATACTAATAGTTCTTAGCACAAGCAGCAATAGTTCTTGGCATAACCAAGAGTATTTCTCTGCTTTGAGCTGGTGTTCCCAAGCTTTATCTGCACCAGTAACACCAACACAGAGAAAGAACAGCATCCCATCCCAGCAAGCACCTCATGTTAGGTGAAGACATCCACCTCTGACTCTCAGCAGGTCTTTTGAGAGCAATGAAGCTTGGCTAGTAAGAGAATAGTTTTTCATTGGATACTACTTGTGGTACATGCATCAATATTGCAGGTGGGGTGAAGGCCCAGAGGAACACAGTTTGAACACACATTCTCACAGCAAATGCACACACATACCCTCTGCGTTTTGCCTCTGCAGTGCCACAGGCCCAAGATTCCACCTACTTCACCTCCTCCGAGCTGAGTGATGAGAACAGAAAGTGGCAAGTCCTCACTGCCACTTCACTTCTCTAGGAACTGCTGAAACCCCACAGCAAGAACCTCCAGAGGGTACGAACAGGGCAGAAAGCAACTGCACATACTGAACATACTGTAACATACTGAAGAATGAAGTTGCTGGACAATAATTCATCTGCTAATTTGAGTTGCCATGAGCAGTGATTCCAAAGAGTAATAAATCCTGTAATTCACATTTGTACATGGTAGAGGGTATCACAGACAATACTACTAATCTGTCACCGCCATCATTAGCCTGGGATGCTTCTCAGGTGTCTTTCTTATACATAGTATGAATGGAATGGAGGGGCTGCTCGGACATCAAGAGTAAAATGCTTCACAAGGTCGACAGTGGCAGATATGACTTTAATAGACTGCTATGACAACAGGTGATCCTATATTCTGTAGTCCTCTTGGTCTTGCAAAAAACTAGTGCAGATAGTGTAGTGAAGTACATGGTCCCATTCTCACAGTTTATTAAGGCTGTCAAGTGTTGCCTAAATCCTGAAAGCATGAGGCTTGAAAGGGGAAATTAATCCAACTAACCAAATTCAGAAAGGTCGATGCCTCAGTCGAGGTGGAACCAAGAATCCATCCATCTCAAAATTTCAAACTTCAAATGGGCTCTCTCTGGGCACACTCAGTGGAGGTGATCCCATTACAATGGGCCAAAACTCTCTCACCATGGAGATGTTAACTACAACCAAGACAGCCTTACAACACAACTTTAAGATGATGTCACTAGGTCTGGAATATGAGATTTCTGAAATTTATATCCCAAGAGACAGCAGAGATCTTTAAGGGCAAACGATTGGCTGAGGGTAGTGTTGCAGGGCAAGGGAGGTGAGAGAAGAGAAACAGCAGCAGCAATAGGCACAAATGGCTGCAGGGCAGGGCCTCAGCCAAAACAAAAACCTGGGCTGGTAGTCCTGATGTTCTTGAAGCTAAAACGAAGACTAAGAAATGAGCAAGAGGAACAAGCACGTGGTTTGAGAAACCAGTGGACTTTATCATGTAATCTGAATTACACAGAGCCACTCTTGCTATTAATCATTATCTCTTACAGGAGGAAGGAAGCATGCATTGTTGAAAAACCAATCTAATTTTGCTGCTGGAAAGCAAAACACAGCAAGTCTGGAGTGCCAGAGTCCAGGATTCAGTGCTACCACTTCAGGGAGAGAGGGAAGGAACCCAGTGACAAGCAAAAAGGATTCATGTCAAAGATTTCTGTTAAGAAACTGCGTTCTTCATAAGCTTCTCTGTCTGATCCTGACAGGAACTGCTATTCCACCAACAATCCTGCATCAGTCTGTTTGACCACAAAGCCAGAAGGAATAAGGGAAAGAAGACAACAAAAGGATGTAAACTGATGAAGAACATAGCTCAGCCTCTAACTGCCTAACTGCTAGGTGGCAGCAGAATGCAGAACATCCCGTGAGCATTAGGCAACATCTCTCCCAGGAGGCTATACAAGGAATCATGGAAACACAGAGTCAACTGGGTTGGAAGAGACCTCCAAGATCATCAAGTTCAACCCTTGATCCAACACCACTGTGGTTACTAGTTCATGGCACTAAGCGCCTATCATATTTTTCCAAAATGCTCGTGGGAGCTGCATCATCACCCTGCAGGAGAGGAATCTGGTTCTCCCAAACATTTGAGGAAGAGCTCTAGACGGTACAGGCAGAGATTTCCCTACTTCTAAGCCTCAGTTAACAACGAAAATCAAACTAGAAGTGCAAACATCCCTGAAACAGCTGAATGAAGAACACTAGAATAGGTAGATAAGAGAGGGACATAAAATTGCTCCTGTGTAAAAAAAAGGACACTATCCAATAGCTGTGGAAATACACTGCTTCTAAGCAGAGGATAGTCATAGGGACTTTGGCCTTGCTTCCATATGGCAGCTAAACTCTCAGCAGTCTAAACCACCAGCAGCAGAACTCCAAGGCAAACAGGGCGAGGTAATGTACTGCCATCTCTGGCCAGAAACAATCACAGACACTGAAAAGGAGAAAAAGATGGCCTGATATTTCCTACAGGGACGCTGACATGGTGGCCAAGTGGTAACAGCAGCACGGCGAGCAGAGATGCTTCAATCTGCACACTCCAAAGCTGAGAAAAGGAGCTGAGAAATTTGCTCCTTTCTCTTGAAGAGAAACAGCTTGGACTGCTTATTTGCTCCAGAGTTGGAAGGTCTAATCAGGTCAAGACTACAGTTGCCACATCTGCAAGGAATCCAGTTGCACAGGTATTAGAACACAACAAATGCTTTCTTTAGGAGAGTTCTCTGAAGCTGCAGTTCCTGGTCCTTCAAACCCATCGCTAGGAAGCAGCAGCCCTCACCCAAGCAACTGAGTAACAGCATGTGCACAGACCCACACAAGGGGCATATGAACGAGGGATATAACTTGCAGAGTGGCTTCTTGCAACAGGACTTGTAAATGAAATTACAGCCAAAATCAGAAAATCACAGGAAGCCAGTAGGTATGTATTCAAAGAATATCACTACATGCTGAAGAAAAAAAATAAACCAAAAGAAACTGATTACAAGGGTTTTTTTTGTTTTTTTTAATCAGACTGTTGAAAGGAGCACAAATGCCACAGTGCACACACTGCTGCAGGCATTAAGAATGAAGGAGGCAGGTGACATTCTAAAGATGCTGAGGAAGCAAAGCATTCTTTGATCTGGAGATGATAAACCATCTGGTCAATAAGTACTAGGGCTACTCCACAATAAAACACTGCCCTTGGATCATATACCAGAAATTGCAGGTTATTGCACTAGTTAATTTCTTAATTTCTCAATGTTCAGAAGAGAGAAGCAGCCCAAACACGTGACTGTTTCGAGAAGCACGTTCATTGGTAATGTGCTGGCACAATACTGACAAGAACTAACATAAAAACAGCATCAGAGGGGGGGAGAGACCACTACGGCTCAGCACTTTAATGGGGCAGAAGGAGGAAGAGGGGAAGCTCTCTCCCACAGTCACTACCACTCTGATACAAAACCCTGACCTGAAAGCAGACACTCACCTACTTCACAGCCCTGTTTCATATGACACATGTCACAATTAGCTTAAAGGGAAACCAGAAAAATACATACCAACCCAACCTCCTATAAAAATTTAAAATAGCAATGATATCATCTCTAGATTTTTTTATTGAAGCTTAAAATTCGCTGCTGAAGCAAGAGGGAGATGCAGCTCTTGCCTCAGCACAGAGAAGCACCAGTCTCCCTCAAGCAAGCAACCAGGTTCACTTGTCCCCAGTGACATCTTAGTACCCACAACACTGAGTAACTAATGAACACTTATATAACTACAGTGAAGACAAAGAACTTGAGCTTTAATGTGAATTGAAATTAATAAGGCCAGATCCTCGGCTCTATGAATGTAGTCTGAGTTTTTAGCATGAAGTAACTTCCAAATGCCTTGTCTTTATTGGCTGGGTTTGTTTCTTTAACTCTAAGCTAGCTTACATGGGACAGCCAGGCTGAAGTAAAAGTATGCTTGTAATTCACTAAGAAAACAAGATTATTTTTAGCAATGATGAAAAACACACAATCAAGAAATCTTCCAGATACTTCTGCAGTACAGATAAGCACGTAAACCCCAGATGGAATCCTGATAAAAAAGCAGCTTATCTTAGATATTATAAATGAATCTTATTTCATTTAAAGTCATCTTCTTTTAGGAACAGAAGACAAACAATTTTTTTTTCTAAATCAAGGAAATAGAAAAATCACTAACCAAAATTATTTTTCAGTAGAAGGAATTCTGAAAAATTATTTTAAAAAATAATAAAATCTGTTTATATTATTCACTTAGAATAGAATTTGATTCCTTTATCAGATGTAATATCTTTTCTTTATTTTCAAATCTTTATTAGTTTTTTACCGTTGCACATTTTTCTTCCAAAAAGGAAGCAGTAGAATTAAAGAAATGAAAAGCTCCAATAGCAACTTTCTCTAACAAAATCTTAGCAAATAACCTCCCTCCTTCTCAAGGTATTCTAAACCACTTGGGTAGTATGGTCTCCAGTTTCTGGCCCCCCCTTTTTGCAATTTCACTGTGTAACTGTCAACATTTCTATAAAATATATTAATTCCACTTGTTAGTACCACTGATTAATTCAGTAATACTGCTCACGAAAAAAATAAAATTGTACAAAATTAGACTGACAGAAGACTGAAATATACATTTCAAACACACAAAGATGTGTTGACAGTAATACAAAACATCATCTTGAAGACTAATTATGTATTATTTAAAACACAAAACTACCTAAGCTCCTGTTTTCAGCTCTCCACTATGACTTGACAGAAAATAGGATTAGCTCTTTATCCAGAGTAGAAATCTGCAACATTTTATAACTAAGAGTATTATTTCTTATTGCAAGAGAACACAATCCCTGTTCTTTGGTACATTTCATAAAAGCCGTCAAATATGGTTCCAAAAATTAGGAACTCAAATCCATATTTATGCACTTACAGTACAGGTGCTTTGCACCTAAGAAAACAGAGCCCTTTATCTACATATGCCAACATCTTAATTAGTGACTTTCACAAGCAAAACAAAAGCAAATCAAAGCAACCACATGGGTGCCTAAAATTCCAAGTGAAGATTAAGTATAATAATGAAGACCATGAATAGTAACTGCAATTTTCAGTCAACAATATTTTATTAAAGTTGTCATTTAGCAATCTTATCAAGAACACTTGGGTAATGATGTAAAATATAGGAAACTAGTTAATAAAATTCAATATACGGACACAGGATAAAATATCAGCATGCACATACCTTGGCATTCTCAAGTAGAACTTCATCTCTACCTAAGCCAGGTCCTATGACAACTGAGTGCAGTCGTGGTAACCACTTTTCCACCTCATGCACAGCATTGGGACTATCACTAAAATGGAAGGGTGAAAAAAAAGACATGTTTAAAAAAGGCTTCACTTTAGCATTCTAGGAAACTGAGTTCAAGATGCAAGACAGGAGGATGTATTTTGTATCTTGAGTGTCAGGCAATTTTATCCTCCAAACTACCAAAAATCCATGACCCAAGAAATACAGAATGGTTGTCCAAACAGCTAAAACGAAACATTTCTCTCAATTCTTTCCTTAGGGGAATACCACATAAAAATGAGTAAGTAATTGCAAGTACCCACTACAGTTGTTACAAAATAGAAAAATAAAACCCAAGCAGGAAACCAACAATTTTTAGTCTGTCACAATTCCTATTTAATGCTTCTCTGCAGAGATCATACCTTGGAGAGAGATCCACCATCACACAGGTATATACCGGAGGCTTGCTGGAAATGATGCAATTATTTATTAACCTACATGGCAAAATGATAAATATACCCATATGCTTTTTTGTCAGTTGGTTCATTAGCATTTGCTCTGACTGAATTACAGCCAAATTGTCCCGTTTCCCCAAAAGGCAACAGGAGAAACAATCTATTCAGTAGGGGTATTATGTGCTTGTACTGCTTAAGATTTCTGCAGCATTCATGGTTTTGTCTACGTTGGAAAAATGACGAGAAAATCTGCTGCCAAATATAGCTGCCACAATACAGCATTCAGCCACTGACCAGAACTGTTTATTTTATTCTGATCAGTTTTGTTGTGTAAATAGGCCATAATATTTGGAAAGCGCTGCCCAACAGTTGTAGTTAATCCTTACTGACAGTAGGGAGAGAAAATTTAGCCTCCGTCCCTCCCCATCTCTGACAAAGCTCCCTGCAGGCTGAGCAAGGAGGCACTACCTACCAGTATTGCTGAGAATATTTTAAGCTTGCAATACCTCCACAAAGCTGGATTATTATGGACAAAAACCACTGCATGTTTTTCATAACCGACAGCGGTACTGATGGCACACAGCACCGGGGAACAAGTGTTCAGCTTGCATCTGGCAGAATCAGCAAATTCCGCAGTGATTTCTGCAAGTGCCAGGCGGGAGCCCAAAGCCTTTGCAGCTGCAGGGAGTGGGGCAGCCCACTCAAGGCAGCAGGGACGTGGTGCCTCCCGCCTGGCCGCAGCCCAGCAGCCCCTCCACTGACAAAGCTGCTCCAGGAACCCCAGAGGCGCCCTGTGCTGACACCACAAAACAGCTCTGTCAAAACAAGGCTGCTGCGTGGAAGCGATGACCCGCCGCGAGGTCAGGGGGGACACATCGGTGTCCCTGAAGCAGTCCTATGGTTTAGCAAGCTGAATTCCCATTTGAAGGATGCAGCTCCCTCCCTTCTATAACTTGCAAGGAAACAGTGGTAGCTTGAGAATTGCCAAACAGCTCCCTTTTTATTTTTTATTTATCTCTGTACAATCACCTGTAAGTTTATGATGTAGATATAGGCTGGAAATAAAAATGCTTCAAGAAATATTTAAAGCACTATTAAAAAAAAAAAANGTTGAAAGGAGCACAAATGCCACAGTGCACACACTGCTGCAGGCATTAAGAATGAAGGAGGCAGGTGACATTCTAAAGATGCTGAGGAAGCAAAGCATTCTTTGATCTGGAGATGATAAACCATCTGGTCAATAAGTACTAGGGCTACTCCACAATAAAACACTGCCCTTGGATCATATACCAGAAATTGCAGGTTATTGCACTAGTTAATTTCTTAATTTCTCAATGTTCAGAAGAGAGAAGCAGCCCAAACACGTGACTGTTTCGAGAAGCACGTTCATTGGTAATGTGCTGGCACAATACTGACAAGAACTAACATAAAAACAGCATCAGAGGGGGGGAGAGACCACTACGGCTCAGCACTTTAATGGGGCAGAAGGAGGAAGAGGGGAAGCTCTCTCCCACAGTCACTACCACTCTGATACAAAACCCTGACCTGAAAGCAGACACTCACCTACTTCACAGCCCTGTTTCATATGACACATGTCACAATTAGCTTAAAGGGAAACCAGAAAAATACATACCAACCCAACCTCCTATAAAAATTTAAAATAGCAATGATATCATCTCTAGATTTTTTTATTGAAGCTTAAAATTCGCTGCTGAAGCAAGAGGGAGATGCAGCTCTTGCCTCAGCACAGAGAAGCACCAGTCTCCCTCAAGCAAGCAACCAGGTTCACTTGTCCCCAGTGACATCTTAGTACCCACAACACTGAGTAACTAATGAACACTTATATAACTACAGTGAAGACAAAGAACTTGAGCTTTAATGTGAATTGAAATTAATAAGGCCAGATCCTCGGCTCTATGAATGTAGTCTGAGTTTTTAGCATGAAGTAACTTCCAAATGCCTTGTCTTTATTGGCTGGGTTTGTTTCTTTAACTCTAAGCTAGCTTACATGGGACAGCCAGGCTGAAGTAAAAGTATGCTTGTAATTCACTAAGAAAACAAGATTATTTTTAGCAATGATGAAAAACACACAATCAAGAAATCTTCCAGATACTTCTGCAGTACAGATAAGCACGTAAACCCCAGATGGAATCCTGATAAAAAAGCAGCTTATCTTAGATATTATAAATGAATCTTATTTCATTTAAAGTCATCTTCTTTTAGGAACAGAAGACAAACAATTTTTTTTTCTAAATCAAGGAAATAGAAAAATCACTAACCAAAATTATTTTTCAGTAGAAGGAATTCTGAAAAATTATTTTAAAAAATAATAAAATCTGTTTATATTATTCACTTAGAATAGAATTTGATTCCTTTATCAGATGTAATATCTTTTCTTTATTTTCAAATCTTTATTAGTTTTTTACCGTTGCACATTTTTCTTCCAAAAAGGAAGCAGTAGAATTAAAGAAATGAAAAGCTCCAATAGCAANTTTAATATGTGGTAGGTTGAACATGTGAAAAACTGCCTGTAGACCAAACTCTAATAAAACATCACCGTTTCTGAATGCAGACCACTTTTTTTATTCACATGCTGAACTTATTTTATCTTGGAAAAGCAATATATATTTGAGAAATACATATATTTGAGATATATCTATATATCTTATGGTTATAAAAATACTGCTATATAAGGATATGTGAATGAATTGGATTCAAAACACTTTTGGATAGCAGAAACCAAATACGTTAAAAAAAATGCTTCAGGAAACATAAGAGAAGAACACAGCCATAGGTAGTACTATAAATGCTCTGCTCTTCTACAAATACAACATGCAAATAATCTAAAGGAAGAAAGTTTGCCAATTTATATTCAGGATTGAAATATGATCATTTTGTCTACACTCCAACTGATAATGTGCACTTTTCAAAACAAAGCCATCTCTTGGGAAATGAACAGTCCAACATTAAGCCATTCCTGCTCACTTTGCCTCTGGTAATAATACAAACCTACTGTGGAGCTTTTCATCTTCAAAGCATTTTACAAACACTACATTCAACTCCTTTGCAACTTCACATCAAGAAGCAACCCAAGACATGAAGGGTCAAGAGATTAAAAATGGTGATAATGACTACTACGTTGCAAAATCAGCTATAAAAACATGCTGTAAAGCAACTGATGGATTTCGATTCTTCATAAAGAAAACAGAACAAATACTGCTTCATGGAAGCATCACAACAACTTCACTTCAAGACTCTGGATGTTCACAACAGCTGTGGCTATGCAGCTACAGATGCCTTACAAATATCCCGTATCTACAGCTGCTCTGAAAGTGGTAGGGCTGTTGTGTTACCTTACAGTTTATGCTCACACATCAAACCAGTAGCATTTTGAAGCTGATAGGGTACAAATGAACAACAGGTAACCTTCTTCAGGAAAGGGCGACACCTTGAATGTACCTGACCACAGGATGTAGCATAAAAACAGAAACTCTTCCAGGTCTTAACAGCTACAAGTCTATACACAATGATTAAACATGCCCAGAAGAGCTCTCTGACACTGGGGTCAGCTGGCCTCTACACCCTCAGGCTTCAGAGCAAGCAAAGCTCAACTCACCTGTCAGGCACAGTTCCTGGACCACAGTAAATCCTCCTCAGTGGAAAAAGCAGTCAGGAAAGGCTAGATGGCATAGACATTCTTGCTAAGGATCATTTGAATAATTTGCCTGTATAGATAATAATGTTTTCGGACACTGAGGAATAAACATTCCTTGGCAGTGTTCAGTTTATAACTACAGAAAAAGCCACTGCTTATTCTTGTTTACCTGTGTATCAAAACCAGATAAAAACCTCTAAAGACTCTGGAGGCACCAGCACAGAACACCATCAGGTCCTCAGTGTTCACTGTGTACTACACAAACAAAGAACATTGTTAATGTCCTTTGTCACTTCATGCCAAATTTCTCTGCCTGGATATCAAACTGATCTCAAGCCTCTTCATTTAATTATCACCTCCACTGCCCAAGACTTTGAAACAACAATTGAAATGAGCAGTGTATTAAAAAAAACCCCTCCTATCCAGAAAGGTATGAGGTATGAAGATGTCCCCGTGTTCAAAAGAGATGCAATCTTCAGGCTTTGACAGAAATGCATCAAGTAAGCAAGAATCAGTATTGCCTTTAGAGGTGCAGCGCTGTATGATATGTAACTTGATTTTTTTTTCCAAAAGAGAAGTCATAAATGCAATACCTTCACTCTAAAGCATAAAGCTAGTATTAATACAAAGAGGAGTCAGAAAATCTCTTAAGGCCAGGGTAAAACACCATTTGAGTTTCTGAAAAGAAGGTAAAAACCTCTGAGAAAGACCTTCATTAACTAAAAGTCTGGGATTTTCCAAAACGAAGCAAGCTTTTTTGAAAGCTGATCGGCAAAAATTGGGATATAACCTGGCTTTCCCATAATTTGAAAATAAAAACTTTGCACCATGGACACACACAACAAGAATAATTTGAGAAGCTGAATCCAAGCAGTAACACCTGTAAACAAGGAGACTGAACTACAGTACCATTGTGCAATTAAATGTGTGCAATTAAAGATTCTAGTGACAATCCACAGCAGGGAACAAACAGATCTTCAAACAGATACTTAACTTCCAGCTAATCCCTCTGTGTTATGTGACATGTCATTAGTTGCCATTCTGATAAAAACACAGATTATGACAGCTCACCGTTGTTAAATCAAGCAACCAACCAACACCTCTCCAACATCCTCAAAAGCCTTAGCTTGTCTGCACAGCAACCAATAAAGCTCTGACTTCATACTTGAAAGAGCTATCACAGGATAAACACATAAATAACTGCAATATAACAAAATAATTAATAAGGAAAATTAAAGTACCTTCTGTAACTTGTGTCATATCTGTGAGGTTGAGTAGGGTAAGAAAGAGTCTAAGGCTAATGTTAACAATCATTGAATCAACTTTATGCATAGTCCATTAGTCAGATCTAAACAAACAAGCAAGCATACTGAGACCATCACAGGGGGGGCACACAATGAAAAAGGACCCCACAGATGGGTTCTAATCAGCTTTCCCTGGCTATTAGTGACAGGTAACGAGAGAGAGACAAAGCTTCGCTCAGTGGAGGCTGGGAGGTCTGATCTCTTGGGAACACAGACACAACAGCTTTATCATTCGACAACCCTGAAGCCACTGTGTAGACAGGACCAAGGTATGGTGTTCAGCATCTTACATGCTCATCTTTTTGCTCTTTTTCTCTGCTTCCAGAATGTATTGAGAAAAGTGCTTCCCAAGGCAAAATAGACAGATTCTTCAAATTAAACAGCACTGAGTCTCTAAAAGGGTGAGGACAAAATTTCTTTGCAAATTATTATTAGCTCTAGGTAACTTTTGCCACATTAACCTCTTGAAGTTCAGTAACTGTAAGGTGCTGCACCTAGGTCAGGGCAATCCTGGACATCAGTACAGACTGGGAGAAGTCACTGAGAGCAGCCCTGAGGTAAACAGGTAACACAGAAAGGAAAACTTTAGATTAAGCTTTTTGTTCTTCAGGACTCTTCTATATTTCACTGTCACACAATAAAAATTGTCATAAAACACAGTTCTGTAGATCTTCATCTTAGGGAAAGCTTGATGTAATAACCCATACAAAACCACTACCACCAAAAACTAATAATAATTAAAACAAACCCACCTGAAAAAAAAGATGGTGGCTACTGCCCTAATATCAGTCACAGTTTCTAAACACTTTCTAGAGCAGTTTGTAATAGATTATCTACCAGGTGTCATCCGCTTGCAAGTCTGCTGCTCTAGCCTGGTCACTGCCCAGAGTGGGAGGACACTTGACAGCCAGGGCCTGAAACACCACTCCCATCCCCATCCCTCCAAAAAACCCAAAATTTTGCTCTACACTGCTTTTGATTCAAAGGCTGGCTTTTACCAAATGATCAAAAGCCACCAAGCTTTCCTCATTCGGAATGAATGACAGTTACTGTCATTGCTTTCTAGAGGAGGGAAAGGAACAAGTGATAAGGTGCAGCCTTGCCAAATTTTACATGGAAACAAGAAAAAGTGAAGCCAAGTCAGCAAGGGTGCAAACAGGAGCTACGGGAACAGTAGATAAGCATGAACAGCAGCATAAACAGGAGGCAGCAGGACTGCAGTTCTTCACAAGTGTTTTAGGCAGAGCTGGAAACACCTTGGTAATCAGACATGTGGTTTGGACATCACAAAATGCCAATCAAGTGGGACCTTCTGCTAGAGAAGAACACGGGACAAAAGCAAGACTGCCATCAGCCGATCAACTATATAGCTCCTCTCTGCAGACTATATTATTTGAATTCTGCTCATTATCTGTGCACACTTGGTGTGACTGATGCAACTTCAAATGCCTCAAAATGTTGCAGAAGTCTGTTCATGCAAACTCAGACAAAGCCACTTTAGTGGGCAGTTTCAAAAGCCAACCTAAAGACTTATCTTGAAAGATAGGGAAAAGGCTCTGATCTGAGGATGAAAGAGTTTAAGTTCTTGTTTGTCTAAACACTGCAGGTAATTATAATTAACATGAATCAAATGTTAGACCTGCTGATACTTGGAACTTGTCATGTTATACAACACATCAAAAGAGCAAAAGACTGGACATAACGTGTAGCTCTGGAATTCATGTAGCTATCACAGAAAGCTAATTGTTAACTATTGTGGTAAACCTTGGGTCTTTATTGGAAACTGGGTAGATAAGATAGGAAGCGAGATTATCCTGGAGAGGTTAGGTCAAAGGAATTATTTGAAACATGAAAAAATACAAAAAAGTGTTGAGCATAAAAATCGAACTAATTATCTACTCCAAGACTAGCTCTATTTGCCAATGTTTAAATTATCATTCTTGCAAATTAATGGCAAATTTCCGGAAGGCCAAGGGTTTCAGGCAGCCTCTTTCAGTCCCATGAACAGAACTAGAGATAATAATTTATTCTAGAGAAGCTCACTGAGCCCATTATCAACTCATGTCTTTCACCAAGCACCTCAAGCAGATAGAGCAAATCTCAGCGACAACACAGTGACATGAAGTTGGCTGGATACAACTAGAGATCAAAACCAGATATATTTATTAAATTAAAATTAGCATATTAAAATGCCCCCTCCAAAAGTTTAGAAGACAAAAGGGTTATTTTCACTTATCAGGCTGCTTAAGTATCTTTGAATAGCGTACAATCTGTAAACGCTGGTCAGACAATACGTATTCTCCAGCTACAATTTGATTAAGTGACAGGGAAGAAAACAGAAGAAAAATAAAGATCCTAATGAGAGAGGGATTGAATTCTATTCATACCAAGTCTTCCTTTCCAGCCATTGAGTAACTTAATTTAGACACCAGAAGTGAACCTGGTAGGCTTCTTCTCAGTATTAAAAACAGAGGCAGGAACAGCAACCCATTATCCAGGAGCATGGGTGTCACGAGATCATAGGAAGAGACTGCTCTTAATATGCAGATATCAGTCTCTACTTACACCATTACATATTCTATCTTACCTTCAATGACCTACTGATGTACACATTTAGCAAAAATGCCATATTTGCCATATCGTTGTTTTGGGGTTTTTTCATAATGACAACAACAACACTGAAAATGTTTTTCGCAGCTCCTCTTTGGACACCAGACTCTCGCTTAGGTATCAGATGTTCTGTTTCACTAGGAATTGGGTGGTCACACACTACAGGCATCAGAGCTAACAACAGCCTCTTTAATAACAAACCCAAATGCATTATACAGATGGGATCACCTCGGCATCCTGTGAGACTATTTTCTGAGATTTTTCACACAGACATGACAATAACACTGAAGGTCAACCTTATCTAGCCTTGTAAAGATACCACAGCTACATAACAATCATTTTATGACCTGCATTTAGATATACCCAAACACTTAAAACAGCTGTAGCCTCTTTTGATTTCAACTATATTACCAATGTGTATTATGACAATCCTCCCCTGAAGCGTTAATGATAACCAAATGTCTTGACTTCGTGTTTTCAGAGTTCATGGAAGCGGTATTGACCCATTCATACTTCCTGTGAACTGACTTGGTAAGTAGAATCTGATAAATATTCTTCAAATGGACTGCAATCAACCAAACCTGTGACTCTAAAAGCAATAGAATGAAGATGACATTGTAATTTCCCTCAGAATGAAACAAACTTAAAATGTCCCTAGAAAAACTAATGCTCTAGTTTTTTTAATGTTAAAACCAGTAAATAACGTGACAAGCTTTTATCACATTGGTAGTCCTCTCATTCAACTCTTAAGGCACATGATAGTTGAATTAATACCCAGGAGGCTAGAATACTTCCAATTAGCTGTGGACACATGAGAAGACAGAACAAGTCTCAGTCTAAACATCTGCATTGCTTATTGTCATCTGGGGGGGGGAAAAAAAAGACTGAGATGCTAAAACCTTTAAAAAACAATAAAAAGAAATCATGCAAAATCAGATTCCAGCACGCCTGCCTTCACTTAATAAAGACCGAACACTCAAGAAAGTTTGAAGACCAAAGAAATTTAATTCTAGTTTCAGATCACAGCAGTATGGGCACACATTCAGAAGGATGAATATGGCCAGGATCTAACCAGAGAACATCTCTTTCTGACATACCAGAAAGCAGCAAGAAAAGCAGCATTCCCTGCAGTGATGCTAAAAACCTTTGGCTATTTCTCACATTTTGACGAGGTGACAAAACCTCTGTCAGTATGACTGGGACCTCTGAAACAACAGGGAGGAAAGGGACTACAGTATGGGGTGAATACACCTCCCAGCTTCTATCCACTCTGTGACACACAGTAAAGAAGCAGCAGCTTTTTGCCAAGAAAGCTGGACACAGGAAACAGGTTAAATACATAAATCCTCTGAGTCAGCAAACACAAACTGACCTTTATCTCTCCCTAAGTACTTAAATAAAA
This sequence comes from Grallaria varia, assembly GCA_013396735.1. Lineage (NCBI taxonomy): Eukaryota > Metazoa > Chordata > Aves > Passeriformes > Formicariidae > Grallaria > Grallaria varia. The sequence continues at coordinate 596,598 of VWZG01003988.1, forward strand.
AATACAAAAACTTCATGTGATTCCTAGCTAGGCTGCTGTCTAAATGAGGCTTGGGAGAAAGATCACCAAGGTTATGCCTTCCTTTATCTTCTTTGCAGGTGTAATAGGGATCCAGCAGCCAAGTCACTTGGGAGGCATCTTTTTGATAATTGGAGCAACCTCTGCTTTCTCCTTGACTTTCCTGATCCAAAAGAGAGGTTAGTCCCACTGTTACACAGAAGTAGTGTTTAACAGCTATCCTTAGCTAACACAGCTGAAAAGTGAGCTTCCTCCCACACGGAATGATGTTTTCGAATCTCCTCTTCACATAATGAATCATAAAGGGTCAAAATCTCTTTAAGAGACTTGGCATTGGTTTAAAGTGCTCAAGTAACTTATGAATAGCTCACTACTCATGATTTGTTACTTTTTCAAACTGTCAAAACAGATAAAATTGAATAAAACTAGGCAAAATGTTCCAGAAACCCCATCTTCATTAAACTCCTTTATTAATGGTGACCGGCCTCAACACATAGTCCAGCTTCATGAGAATTTTCTCCCCAGTTATTTTTATTTTAAACTAAAAAGATACTACTTTTCAAAGTCCAACCCAAAACTCAAACTCTGCAATTAACTCTAAGACTTTGGCAATCTTTTCTAGCCCGCACAGACACACAGATACAACCAGCTGAGAGGAAGGTATTGGGTCTAAATCCATACCTAGTTCAAGGGTGACTTTTTTTTTTTGTGGATAATGGAAAAATTACCTGAGTTCTTCAGGCCCTGACATCTCCTCTACCTCCCTGATAAAACTCTGGAGATCAAGGAGTATACAAACTATTGACTTTACAATCTGTATGATAACTAGGTGAAAAGAGTGCTACTCGGTAGAATCTGGATCTCTCCTGGCCTACAGAGAAGAAAATCTCTGTATAATTAATAATGAAGAAGTCCTTGCAAGAGGGGAATCTAGCCCAATAGATTAATTCTATCTTCTTTTAAAATATAACCAGCTGAGTTCATATATCTCATTTAGCTCTGTGATCATTTGCCCATCAAGACAGGACAAGCTAACTCAACAAAAGTACCCAAGAAGTCTATTCAATCTGACCCGAGTCAGGCAATTAATTAGGGAAATAGAAAAAAGCCAGTGAAAACCCTTCTCTACCAAGTTCACAACACTAATGCATGAAGAAAGCATGCACACATCTACAGCAAAAATCCACACAAAACCCACCAGCAATAAAACTTAATAAAATGCAAAAGGTAAGTTTTATCTTGTCTATATTTGTGCAGCATTTGTAGTAGAAGCATGTTAGCAGAGAAACAGAAAAATACAGCACAAACTGGGATTAGCAGTGACAAGACCAAGGAAGGCAGTTGTCACAAAGACTAGGTTTACTCCACTATTCAAAAGGCCTCATCTCCTGTGATACACACTTCTCCACATGAAAGCAAAAAGTCAGATGGCAAAAATACGAAACTGGTTAGTGGGTATGTTTTCAAACACTACCAGGTCATTGTGGAACGTGCCATAATGCATGTGACAGAATCCCTGAATAGAAAGGAAAAGTTACTGCTGATAATTTTGACTATTCATGGCCCCTAGACACCCACAATGGTGGTGAGGACACACAGAGCCAGGTGCTGAAACCTCATCTTTCCAGATCCCAAGCTGCCATGTGTAGTCCCAGCTCTATCATGTTTACTCACAAGGAATCAAGTCAAGAGACAAAAAAACAGAGAAGGCTGCATTATGGGTGTCCCCAGCATGGGACATTACACCAAAGGGAATCCCAAGATGGTCTACAGCTGGGGTCACACGGAATTGCCCTGGCAATGCTGCAAGATGGATGTTCGTTTTCATAACCCTCCTTGCAATCCTACTCAATTATTCTCACCATTCCCTGCATCCTTGAAGTGACATGCATTTGCCAAGGACTTGAAACACTCTAGTCCAGTTTCAAGCTCTCACATATCTTCACTAGGCACGCTGCCCAAGACCCACAACAGCAGCTCTAATAAGCCAGAAAAGCCCTCGCATTTCGAGAGGCGTGAAAAAAGCGCATGTTCTCGCCTTGAGATGGTCCCCTGTGAGGTGAAGGCAGTAGAGAAAGGTAGTGGCAGCTAAGTCGCCGAGATGATAAAATGTCAGGCTCCTGGCAGTACAAAATGGCAGCGGGACCCTGGCAAAACGCCAAGCTGTTCAAACAGTAAGTTGAGTACACAGAGCCATAATTATGATTAGCATAATAAGAGAGTGGTACCACAGCTACCTAGTTACTCTGAAGGGTCATGGAGAAATCATAACAAAGCAAAGTTTTAAGGAGAGGCACAAAAGAAAACAATGACATCGCTGCTCGGTGGGGTTTTCCCGGAGGTTCTTCCATGCGTGAAGTGCAGCCCGGGAGAAAGTACAAAGACTGTTTAAGAGATCAGGCTCTGAATCAAGGGCAGCCAGCCGTGCCTATGGGACTCGAACTGCTCCACAACATATAAAAGATCATATGAAAAGTGTGACACTGAACACAAAGGACCTCACAAGAAAAACAGGCTGTTAGTGTAAATTTAAATAAAGCCTGGGCTCAATAGAGTCAATCAAGATTTTTTCCTTTCTAACCATATTTTTCTGTCCCTCAAATGAAGCAGAAGAGATAAAAATATGAGAAAATTTAACAAATAAAATCTGAACACTCAGATATTTTCACTTTTTCAGTTTGAATGTCACATAAACAATATTTACAGACCCACGCATCATGCAATTAGCCCAGCTGTCCGGGTGAAATTAATCAGTTTTATTAAAAGTATTGAGTTGAAGACTTAAAGATATATGCATATGAAAATCTCAGTACATCTGGAGGAATTTACAGACAGACCTGAAGTTTAAGATCAAAAGTTCTCTCTGCAAATAGAAAGATCAGAGTTTTCATTGACATCTGAATTCCACAGTAAACACTGAGAATCTGCGTATAAAAACACTTCAGTCTTACTTAGCAGGCACAATCTGGTCCTCCATGAACAGAAAGTTTGCTATTGACACTACTGGCACCTACTTTTTTCTCTATGCTCCTTCTGTTTCTTGTGTTAAACTTCTCCATTACCAGACATCAAGAACTCCTGAGTACACAAAAAACGCTTTTCCCAAGGCAAGGTCAACCATATGCTGAATCCCAAGTCTAACCCATCAAGACAACCCAAGTTAAATGCTAACAGTGCCATTAGAATTCTCCATTGCATTTGTTGTCATATAATATCAGATGGACTATCAACTGGAGATGTGTCTTTAGAATTTTAGAGGCAAACACAGTCATACTGGTAAAAGCTCTATCTGCTTATTTTTCCCTTGCTTTCAAATACCATTTTTATCCTGTCTAAAATCCATAAAGTTATGAGTTTCTTCTATCTTTGGGGGGTGGGAGGGTCGGGAAAAAGCAACCAACAAGACACAACTCTGTTTAACTGTCTTCTTTCTGAACACCTCTCTCCACAGTGACAGGAATGAAACGCCCCCTTTAGAATATAATACACTTATGGCTTCCTACCACAGGCATCCCCATAAGGAAGTTCATATTCTCCTCAGACACCAAAATACTTCTGCTGCCATAAATCCTTCCTGACAGCAATATTTGACAAACACGATTTTAAATTATGCTTTTTCTACCTTAATCACAGCTTTGCTACGTACATCAACAGACTCTGACATGCACTGGTGCAAGATAAGCTCAGGGGCATGTACCTAAGGCACACATCTTAATTCTCATTTGCAGTGCTCATTGTAAACCATCATAACACCTAATAGAAACAAATTTATCCTGTGAAAGTTCATCAATCGGTAACATATTTCAGAACACAAATTCAGAAAAGCACACAGTGATTTTCCTAATTAAGAAGACAGGTCCTTATTTAACTTTTCATCTTGTTAATAAACCCTGAATTTTATATAATTTTGGAACATCCACTTATTTCCAAGAACAGGTGTGTATCTAAAGCAACATACTCATGAAGAAAAAAAGAGAATCAGTGTCTCTCTTGCCCAGTCATTTTGCACAGGTGTCCACAAACACAGCAGCAAGGGGAAAAAAGACACAGTACTGTTAAATACTATTAGGATCGAAGAGGCAAGAGAACACACTCCACTTGCCTTTCAAATGCAGATTTCAAAATGCTGACTTGCAGTGTTTCTTATTCTGGATTTTGCTACTGTTCACAGTTAAATGCATTATAATCACAGAACAAATGTCAGCAAGTAGCAGAAAGCAAGATCATTGCTTTTTAAAAGTGTTCTTCGATGGTCATGAGAAAAAAATCACAACTGACTGCTCCATCTTAAATATCTAACTGTAATTAAAGGACAAGCCTGAGTTTTTGTGATCCATAGCTCACCCATTCAGTAACTCAGAAAAAGAAATAACACAAACAAATCAATTATTAGACTGAAATGTTCAAACTAGTAAGCCTGATAAGCTCATTTAAACGAAACATAAGTGACTTACAGAACTGGATGAACAATCAGCTCTGGACTATATGATTTGATTACTGTTGCTGCATCTTTGGTACAAAACACATGGGATAAATCTGCACCCTAAAAAAGAAAATTTGCGAACAGTATTATCAAATTTATAATTAACAATAACTACCATTTGAAAGTTTATTCAACGAATAATTGAACTGAATTCTTACTTCTCAATAGCTAAATCAAACTTTATTATTTTTTCTACTTTGGCTTAGACTACCATGAAATGTTCTGGAGACAATTTTTGTTGTATCAAACTTCTAATGTAACTTTTTTCTGTTTCTCACTAATAGGATGACTGGAATCAAATCCTGACTTTTTACTCACTTAAGAAATGTTTCTTATTTGCAGATGAACAAGGACTAAAATGTCATACATACAGCAAGAAGAAAGGCAAACATGAGACAAGCTACATTATAGAGCCATAATTAAACTGTACTATACTTGCGAAATATAAGGATAGCAACCTATGGGCACATATCCAGTCCTACCATTTTCACTTAATGCGCCAAATTCATGCAAGATAAAGGCTGGCACAATTTCAACAACACCCCTTAAATTAAATAAGCATTAATGCTGAAGAGTTGAGTCTCAAGCTTCTGTTATCAACTAAAAAATTAGAAATACATATAAAAATTATGTAGGTGGTGACCAGAAAACCTGATCTCATATGTTGTGCATACTGAAATTTCCCAAGGTTAAGGAAGTGTCTCCTCTGCTTTACTACCATACATTTAACATTTCAAGCTACTAAGCAATGCCGAGTTTTGATCCTATGACTCTTTATGTGCAGATATAACAATCTGAGTCTAAGCAACTTCAAAAGGAACCTCCTAGTATGCCATTGTATTTGCACATGAACAGAAAGCTGAGTGGCTTAATTACATGATTAAATAGTATCATTTCAGTTTTAAAACTCTGAGGGACTGCATTGCTGGGGAGAGGTGGTTGGAAATATCTGGGTTGGTTATGTACTTACTGGAGAAAAGTCTTCAAAAAGAAAAACAAACACAATGAACTGAAAGAACTGACACACTATATATATATATAATACTGAAAATCAGATGTATTATATAAGCATGACTTGTTCAGATTTGAAAATCACCACTGTAGTTATGTAGCCTGAAGTAAATATGCTTAGCCAGTTAATATGTCAATAAAGTAAGTTCATGCTTTTAGGAAAAAAGGATAGAAAATACTTCTGCTGAAGATAAGAATGCAAATAAAATGTGCTATTAAAAATTACATTAAATTCAACCAACAATCTCTAGACTTACAGCAATTAGAATCCTTCTAGGCTAACATTAAAAGTTTTGAAAGAAAGTTACTTCTTTCAATACACTTTTCGAATCCAGAAAAAATTACTGAGGAACTCACTGCAGCACCAAAAAACATAAGCTTAAACAACAATTTAAAGTAATTTTATTGTTCATGTTTGGCAAAAATACGTCATCAGTTTTTGATGTATTTCTAAGTTCACCTTACATGGAGAAAGAAAACACAGTGAATGACATGTTTGCGAAGTATATTTCTGCAAATCCAGGACTAAGGATTTTCTTTGCTCAAGAGAAGACTTTTTAGAACTCAAAGTTCATGTGCAGCACAGAATGAATGCTTTCAAAAAATGGCACCTAGCCAACAGAAATGATGAAAAGTTCATTTTGGACTGGTATAGAAGAACACGTACCACTTTGAGAGCTGTAATTGCAGCAAAATACGGTGCTCCAGTGTACCTACAATAAAATAAAATTTAGGTTAGGAAACATGGTCAAAAGATTAGATAATTTGGAAGTCAATCTGCCATAATGAAATCCCAAATTCAAGAGCAAATTTTTAAAATCGCTTTCCCTTTTGCTTGCTGTAAAAGACAGAAAAATATCCTAGAATACCAAAGTCAATTTCAAACCTTGCTCTGGTTTCAAAGGCATAGAATTTCTCATTAGCCAGCTGATTTTTCATAGAAATATTTACAAAGATCATGCCATAAAACAGTGTAATTCTTTCAGGGAACCAAGGCAAAAGTTTAGAGACAAGCAAAACAAGAGCCAAGCACTGTTTGCAAGCTAAATCTGGGATCTGTGACCTGGATCAATCCCATCTGTTTTTAGATGCTTAACTAAAGTGCCTAAACTGTGATTCCAGTTGCCCTAAATTCTCTTTATAAAGACTGAAGAGAGAGATATGAACAGAATCACACTCCAGAGGTGCTTAGTTCAGCCAAGAGGTAAGAACCCATGGCCATTAAGTTCTAACTCCTGGCTATTCAACCCAGCTATAAGAGAGCACTTTTTTGCTCTGTATAGAATGTTTATTAATGGCAGATGTCCAACAGCAGATCTCTCTTACAGGAGAAAGATGTTGCCTCTATTTCAAAAGGAGAAAATGGAAAACAAGAAGGTGTAAAGGCTCATTCAAAGCATAGTGGCCAGAAATATAAAGCCTGTTTTATTACAAGGTCAGTACAGCACTTAACTGTTTTGTGCTGTCTCTCTTTTTCCCCCGAAACATGCTATTTCTATTACTCCAATACATAAAACAAGTTATTGACAGAATCCAGTAAACACCACAATTTATCAAAATAAAAAGGGCACAGCAAGAAAATATTCTATTCATGATTTAAGAGACCCAGTTTCCAAGGTACCAAAATATTACAAAAAAAAAATGACATGTGCCACTGTGATACTCTAGTCTACTTATTCTACAACTTCACTATGCAATGAGAAAAGACCAATAATGAAAGCAGAGAGTTTGATGGTCAAGACAGAGAAGGTAGACACAGATACAAACAGCATTTTAAGTTTCATTCACATTCAGTATACCAAAATTTTGCAACACATCTGCAAGAAAACATGTTCTTTCCTAAGCATGCATGGTCATGATGACAGACTAGTAAACCTCCCTGGAAAATACTCGTGTTTTGAATGGGTTCTACAAGTACTTATGGCATCCTCAAACTCTCTGAAAAGCAAACAACAAATATCAAATTTCTATTTAACTTACTCTCTACATCCTCCAACAATGCCTATACGACCATCTTGACCTTTATGCTTTTTCCCTGTTAGAGGAGGGATAACATTGCGCACCAGTTGAAAAATATTCTCCATATCCTTTAGAGAGTGTGTTCTGTGCAGTGAAAAAGATCTCTCTATAACTGAAAAAAAGAAAATATATGTTAAAGTTATGTTCTTTCCTAAACTACCATCAAGCATTTATTTTACGCACTCACGAACACTAATAAAATCACACAAATATATACAAAGTGACACATTTCTAAAAACCAAATGCTTTGTCGTTTAAAGGTCTTTAAAACAGTGAGTAACTAGGGAAGGTGATGATGTATGAAATTAGTTCAGGGTCTGATGCAGAGAATATTCTGACTGCTCACAAGCCTAGTTTAGGGCTCAGGTACAGAAAGAAACAACAACCTAGATAGTTACATGAATATTTTGTAACTAGAAATATCTTCTTAGGTCAGCCTGAAACCACTTCCATAATTAAGCTCAACTGAAACAGGTATGCTTGGTAAGGACTAAACACATCCAGACACAGAGCAAGCACAAAGTAACTAAATCCAAATTTTAACCATACACCCTACCTTGTATTTTGCTTCCCCTTAAAGACTTCCACCTCTTAGCAGAATCAGGGCCTATCTCACTGCTTTTTTACTTTGGTAGGCAGTTACAAAGCATAACGAAAGTCTTTCTGCAAAACTATAATCCAACACACTAGATACAAACATCACAAATATCACACAAAGATCATTTTAGCTATAATACAACTCCAGATATCTGATGCAAAACTATGTCAAGCCACATGCTAAAACAACTGCACACTCTCAATAGGCTACATATGCAAATTAGTTTGAAAAGGCTACAAAAATTCAAAGAAAAAAGTATTTCAACAATTACAACTAGCGAGAATTAAAACATTTACCTAACACAGGACAAATGTGAAGATCAGTGCTTCTCTGTTAACTGTAAATTGTAGCAAATACACTAAAAGAACAAGTTCTTGTATTTCAATAAAGCTCCTCATTAACTGCACAACCCTGTTCAGAAGAGTGGTTTATTTGAATATTAATATTAGTGTCCTAGACCATAGACATGATTACTTATTTTTTTCCAAGATCTTCTAAAAAGTTTCCAAGGAACTGCTGTACAGAATTATGTAGAAAATAATCCCATGATATTCCTTATTTCAGCTGAATAAAACTCAGTAACCTGATCCCCCACCACCAAAATATAGAGAAAGAAAAAAAAGGAAGGATAAAAAGAGAAAAAAAAAACAACAAACTGCTACAGGGCACAATAATGGGGGAAAAAATGTAATAAACAAGAAAACTCCCCATCTGCGTGGTATCTGCACAAAGCATCTTTTTCTCTGTCTTCCACAGAATCTAAACCTAAGCCAGACATACTAATCTTCAGTAATAAAATGTTTTGGTGTTCAATAATAATAAATACTTAGGCTGATTTTTGCTTTTAAAATTCTTCTATAATACAGGCATCTCACTCCTACTGAGACTAAATAAAAAAGAAGGAAAAGAAGTAAACAAAAGGAATGAAAACAAATGAAAAAGAAAAAAAACCCAAACACAACCTGTTTTGGATAACAGCCAAAATAGCATTGCAGTGAGCCAGAGGAGAACAAAATGTTCATCTCCTCTGGAAATAGGGCAGATTATTTTCTTTAAATCACACTTCACAGACTCATTGATTTTCAACCACACAGGAATATAATATAGCTTGTAGCCCTTAAAGCACAAAATTTTAAGAAGGTTCTCTGTTTCTTTGTTGCTGTTTTTTGTTTATATGTAAGTATGAAGAGACTGCATAATAAACGAAAATAAGGAATTATGCAAAAAGCAATTCTTAATAGAGCCCTACTCTACCTACAGAATCACTACAGCATATTCACTGTAAACAACAGAAATCTTAATTCCTTAAAAGTTTTGTCGCCTGAAGCATTATAGTCACATTTAGTATAAATGCTTTAACACCTTTGCCAATTACAAGATCAGTACCTTGAGTTGCTCTTGCTACAGTTAAATAAATATAATGCATTTTTGCACAGTGCAACATGATGTATGCCTATATCATGAAATCCAGCAAGAAACTTCAGTTTCAAGTCATTACAAATAACTAAACTTACAGGAAAAACCTTTCAGAAGTAATGGTAAGGCCTGGTGGGTAACACCACTCCAGTCTAGAACCTTAAATGACTTCCTAAGGGATTTTCTAAAGCACTCCAGTTTTCCCTTTAATTTAAAAATGAAAACATTTAAAACACTAAAGCCATTTGTATGCCTTAGTTTAGCTATCAAAGTCTGCTGCCACTAAGAAATGCCACAAAGCAACTATTCGCTCATGAAGAAACACAACCAGATCTGCCAGCAGATCTAACCTCAGCAGACCTAACCCCCCAGTCCTCCCAAGCATTTTACAGGGAAACGCAGTATGAAACATAGAAATGAAACGGCTCCAAGATCCTCTCAGGACTCAGAGAATGCCCATTAAGATCTGGCATGCCAGATTATTATTCAACACTAAGGCTGGATGGTTTTTTTTTTATTCTTTTCAAACTACACTTTTTTGCTTCCAAGCAGTGTGAAATTCAGAATCAGAAACAGAACTCAGAATTAGAACTGGTTTAATTTCCACGTGGCATGCTAAAAACCATGAAGCCCCAACCTGACTCTAGTTCCAGCACTGACAGAGTATCCCCGATTTCCTCTGCCCGCGCACTCTACCTCCATGTACGAAGACACGATGATAAAGATAAATGCCAAAGACCCACAGATCTCGAGAAGTCAGCCTGTTAATGACTGCTGCTATCAGCTTCTGGCCCACACATCAGGTATGGAAGGAAAAGTTTGTGCATAAATACCAATTCTCGAGCTACTGCTTTGCCTTGTTCTTTAAAGTAAATTCAGAAACCCAAAGAATTTATAAATGAGCTGGTGCAGAAAAAAACCATAAGCAAATATTTTCATCTTCTATTACACCTACTACAATAATACATGCTTAATTGATAAGATTCAGAATTTCATTGTAAAGCAACTTATTTTAAAGAAGCTAGATTGTTACCATCTGACTTACTTCAGTGTAGGCAAAACTCCATTTTTTTTCCCCCAGCCCTGAAAAAACATATGCACAGCCTTAACTTCATATACTGGGTTATGCTTGATAACTTCAAGCAGAACAGCAGCAAAATTTCTGCTACACAGTACCGAATATTTCTAGTAGCTTTCACGACTGTGCTATTTGCCTCTCATACATAAAGCTTCTCCTAACTTCACGTTACAGAGACGTGAATGTGGAAAGAAGTTCCAAATGTTTACAGGGTTTTAAAGGTATTATTTCGCTCATTAAAATTTGTTATAACTAACGTACCTGTATTAAATAATCAGTACAACTGTACGAATGACGATTTAATTTCATTTTATATCAGACAGACACCTTCACCACAATATTAAATTATTCCAATTAGCTTTTATTTTCAAAAGCTGCTTACTACCAGTGCTTTCACACAGAAGTATTAAAAAAAACCCCTAGCTTTTATTTATGCTGTAGAAGGAAGTACCTATCGGTGGAGAAAGTGTTGCTGTCATAGCATTATAATTAAAGTTATCCGCATATGAACGATGATTCGCTCTCCGAGGTGGACTTGTTGGTATAGATTGTGACCGTTGTGATACCGTAGAAGAAATTCCTGCCAACATCTGTCCCAACATCTGTAACATCTGGAGTTCTCGAGCATGCTCAGCTTCCCGACGTTTGTCCTCAATTTTGAGCCTCTGCTCTTCAAATCTGTAAAATTTCTCATCTGTATCCATGCTCTGCTGCAGGAATTTTTCCATCATTTTATCCAATGTTAAATTTGTATGGCGTTTTTTTGATCTTTTGGGCTGACTGAGAGGCGGCGTAATAGTTGGAGCATTGACTTCTTTAAAGCCTAAAACAAGGAAAGAAACAATTATTTTTCTGATGAAAAATAATTTTCTGAGAAAAAAGCAGCAAAAAATCTCCCTACGAGATTTGCACCTAATGCCCCAGAAAGTTGTTTTTTTAATGAGAACTTACTTCACATATTTCTATTTCAGAGTACTAAAGGAAAAAGACAAGCTACTAAAAAGTTGAAAAGGTAACACAAAAATCACAGAGGCATCTTTTAACTGCTGTAGTACTAAACTTACACAATAGGAGTCATTTTGATCTTCTAAAAAGGTTTAAGTGAAGGCCATTAAATAATATAGCCTCATTTGTGTATTGCAAGTAATTACATTAATCTAAATTGAGTTTCAGTCTGCTGGCATTCTAGATTTGCATTTCAAAAGAACATTAGTGTAAACAACTCTTTGACGGGGTTTATGTGTAAAAAGAAGGTTGGTTAAACGTCAACCAATTGGCTGATTCCTCAGTGATGTCAACTTCTGAAGACAGGTTCACGTTTATATTAAAACCCCCGCACTAATCTAGATTTAAAGGACATGAGTAACACTTTTCCCCTACCTCCACAATACAAACGCGGAGTGCAGGGTAAAGATCGAGCAGGGGAAGGGCAGGCTTTTGCCAAGTGCTGCTTCTGTCCCCAAAGCTGCCAAAGTTAGAAGCAGTGTTTCTGAAACAACCTATGCAATTAATTACGTAAAAGCTCTCCCCTAGCTTTCTGACCCATCTGCAACAATAAGCAGATTTTTCAGGTATTATCGTCATCATCCTTTTAATACCGATTAGCAAAACTGCGCAGAGTCTGCAGGGAAAGGGAAAATCCTCCAGCGAGAGGGATGCATATTTTCTTGCACAGTGCTACCTGACACTTTGTCTCGATAACCTCTGCGCTAGTTTTCCATCGGTTTCCCATGGATAAACACCGACAAAAACTCCCTATGGTCCCTGTCCGCAGCATCTCCCCCTCCTCGGAGCGCAGCACTGCCCGCACCCGCAGCAGCCCGCTCCCCCCTTCCGGGCTCCCCGCATCACGGGGACGCGCAAGGTGCAAGGCCTGGCGGAGGCACGGGCGGATTTCGGAGCGCAGAGGCCGGGGCGGGAAGGAGGAGGGTAAAGCAGAAGCCAGGCGAGGCGTGCCAGGCGCCGGCAGTCGGGGCTGCCAGAGCCCGCGGGGAACACCCGGCGCCAGGAGCCCAGCGGGTACTCACCGTCGCCCGGCGGTACGGGGATGGCGAAGGACGGACACTCCACCTTGATGGAGTGGTCGGCGTAGGACGAGCACTCCCCGGAGTCCTCGGTGAAGTTGTCGCGGGGGGACTCCGGCCCGGCGTCCTCGTCCAGCTCGGCGTCCACCTGGCGGCTGCTGAGCGGCGTGCCCGGGGCGTGCGGCGCGGCCGGCGGGCCCACGGGCGGCGGGGCGCCCTCGGCCGGCGGGGCCAGCGCGCCC
>VWZG01003988.1:610993-660962 GCA_013396735.1 Grallaria varia
CAGCGGCGGGCGGGGCGGGACCTGCCCGAGAGGGGAGAGCTCGGAGCTCCCGACCAGTTTTGGGGCTGCCTCCCCGGCCCGTTTAATTGGCAGCTGTTAAAAGCTCGTAGGAACTTCCCGTTTAATGCTCCCGGCATTGAACACTCCTCAGATCCTTTGCCTCTCCAGGCGTTTCAGAGCAAATCCCTTATTTGTGAGAGCCATTTGCTTCTAAGCTGTTACTTCTAGTTTAGATACATCATTTCCCCCTGTACTTGGCATTGGTGAGACCGTACCTCGAGTACCATATCCAGTTCTGGACCCCCCAGTCAGGAAGGACACTAAAGTGCTGGAGCAGGTCCAGAGAATAGCGACGAAGCTGGTGAAGGGTCCTATGAAGAGGAGCTGAGGGAGCTGGGGGTGTTTAGCTTGGAGAAGAGGAGGCTCAGGTGTGATCTTATCGCTCTCTACAACCACCTGAAAGCAGGTTGCAGCCATATGGGGAGCGGACTCTTTTCCCGGGCAACCAGTGACAGGATGAGAGGGCATAGTCTTGAGCTGCACCGGGGCAGTGGGGGGTTAGGTTGGTCATTAGGAAGAAATTCGTCAGAGGAAGAGTGATTAGATATTGGGAGGTGGTGAAGTCAGCATCCCTGGAAGTGTTTAAGGAAAGATGACCTGTCACTGAGTGACATGGTCCAGTTGACATGGTGGCGTTCAGTCACAGGTTGGACTTGATGACCTCAGAAGGTCTTCTCCAACCTAATTGATTCTGTAATTTTCTAGCAGTATTGTTATAATATTTTCTTTAAAACACACCAGAGCTGAAATACCATGTGATGTTTACCTCTGGTCCTGTGGCACCTGCTTAATCTACACAATGCATTAAAATGCAGCATCACCCAGGAAAAACTTACGGAGATTATATGCATGAGAAATCGGAATAATTTTTTTTTAAAACAGCTGTTATTTCTGCTCTAGACTCCTGGGTATTTCAAGCCAGAGTGTTGTTGTTAACTCATAGGAGTTGCTTGCCTAACTATGCCAGTAAAAAACCATCAATGTTTCAATCAGTATTTTGAAGAGGTGAAGACAGACAATATTTTCCTTTACTGCCTTGTGTTACCTGTAAGCTGCAGTCAAACAGACCTGCTCATTTTACCTGGATCAAACCCAAGCAGGAGATACTTGCGTCCTTCATCTTCAGAAGCATCGCCTAAAAGAGCTATGTTGTCTGCAAACTACAAGATAGACAACCTGAGCTTTTAGTAACCCAGGTTGAACAGTAACCCATGTTCTGGAGCAGGAACTTCGTTGTAGGGTATTAACTTGTTTATTGAAAATTTACTCTTCTATAGGTCCTGGTATCTGGTATTATTTTAAAGCCAATACCAGCTCAGTAAAATTTGTCCTGCACAAGTAATATTTTTTGTCCTTTAATTATATGAGCGGCAGCCTGAAAGATAGATTAAACAGCCAATCATATGTAGATTTTACATGAATTTTAACCCAGAAAAAAAGATTGCTGTGTTGTTGAACACCACATTTTGTACAATTGTGTTCTGATTCCAGCTGGAAGGATAAAGAGTGTGTAGATTCCAATATCTCCAGCACTGATTCAGTGTCTGGAAGAGAGGGGGGAAAGAATGGCGTGGATGTTTTTTCCATCCCATCAGGTGTCCTTGGCCCCACTAAAAGCATGTCTTACGCCCAACAGAAGAGAGAGAAAAAAGATACAATTATGATGGGGGCTTTTTTTGCTGGGTTTTCTGGTTTCCTTTGTAATAGAAATGGAAGGGAATTCTGATGCTGCAGAACCCTCAGAAGTTGTTTGTGGAGGACTCAATTACCAATTCATGTATAAAATAAAACCTAAGGGTATTTATGGGCTTCCTCTATGCCACAGTTGTTCAGGTTGTTATGCACAACCTTGATATCCATTAAAACAGTCTTGCTACTATTGTTAGCCAACACAAGTTTAAAGACCTTGAACAGAATGCATTGCTGTCCCTCAAAGAATCTCCTGCTCTGTATTTCTCAAGGTACCTTCTACTGGTATAGTAGTGGCTGCCATCTCCATACCATTTATGGTATAAATCCATAACTACTAGGGACATCTCTGAGCCCAGCAACAGTGGTATTACTTAACCATGGCATGAGGCAGGGCAAAGGGGCCTTTAACAGGACTACAGAAGATAAGAGGTGTATGAGACAAAAGTTCACATACCCTTCATATAGTTAGAGAAAAAGCAGCTGCAAGAAGCACTTACTTCTTCAAGTATATACTGTGCTGGTGCGTTTTTTTTTTAATTAGAGCTTCCTGTTCTGACTGTCCTATCACTTTGTCTCTTTGTCCCTCTTAGATGGAAGGAGGAATTACCCTGCAGAGTTCCGTTTCATGCTTCGTCAAAATCCTCCTGGGTTCATTGCTTGTTACACCATTGCTGACCCCTACCTCTTTCTCAGAGTCTTGCCCCTACTTCCCTAGTTCTTGATCTCCGCCTCCAGTTCCAGAATTTTAACCCTTCTCTAGCTGCACTGTAACAACAATATATCCTCCTCATTAGTGGAATAATTACAGCAACCTGTCCCTCTCCTTCTACACAAAGAAAGGCATTAATGGCCAGCCTGAGAATGTCCTACTTCTGTTGAGGCAGCAAGAGCTTGGAGGTTTGACTTTGTGGTAGATGGCCGCAGTCACTGACAGGTGATGCTTGCTGGGAACAGAATGTGTGAAAGTAAATAGGGTGAGGGATGGACTGTAACCTAAATGTCCCTCGGTGGAGACCCCAAAATAGTGACCATTCAGGACCATTATTTCTTCTTCAGGTTCCTGGTGAATCCTTGTTCACAATGTTTTGGCTCTTTGCTTCTGATCATTTTGTATCCCCTCAGCACTTTAGTCCTTGCCGTCCATTTGGTAACTGTTGTGCAACCCTGTCTACCCAAGCCATTCCAAGGTGAATGTGGACAGCAGGTGGCAATAGCGGAGCTTGCAACATCCTTGGATTGTGTTCTCTGCCCTCAAATAATTGTCAGCCTGTACTGGAATCACCATTCAATATCATAAATATTATAAACGTATCCATGTTAACATAAGCATGTTGTTAATTGCAACAGGAGGTTTAAGCATTCATGTGGAGAAAGGGAATGGAAGGACTCAGAAGTAATAAGTAGCTTTACTTGAAACTGCCCATAAAATATGACCAAAGATTTCTTTGTTGTTGAAATGGGAATCTGAAAGCACTTTTCATTGTAAAAATATGAAAACCAAAAAGTCTTAATTTCATTTTAATTTTTACCTAGGTAACTTGGAGGAGCTAGAATTGATGGTGTTCATAGAGAAGGCAGTAACGGTATATGTGTTTAGATTAAAAGGGAGCCAATCTTGGAGGTGTTATTAGCCATGCTATTTACTGTCATTGCAGTGAGTGGAATGAGCATGTTTTACACCAATAATACGTTAGTACAGGACAAAATGCGGTTGTATGGTGTAAATTTTAGTTTATTAGTTTGACGTCTCTCTAGGCTGCAAAGAAACAAAGAAAACCTGAAGCTATAATCATTGTTCCTGTCACTACACTACTGTACATTTTTATATTCACGAGAAAGGATAGTGGCAAGTAATCAACAACAAGCAACTACAAAAGCACATCTACATGCTTTGGTTACCCTATACTGAACAGGAATCACATAGGCTGAAAGAGGAAAAGGGAAGTGTATATGAGAAGAAATATACCCATGTCTGATTAAATACTGTGTAATAAGTTTGTCCCCACAGCTTCTGTAAATCTTCGTATTCTTACCAGGGCAGTACAGGTACTATCACTTCTAGACATTCAGTCTAATAATATACGTCAAGCCCTGTGCTTCACTAGGTAATTTTTGTTTTAGTCAAAGTGAACAATCTTTTTGTGTTAATGTTGGAAAAAACCCCAAACATCAAGGAAACAATAAAAAGGACATTTCTGTTTTGTGCTCTTCTTAGATCAGACAATAAGAATGTAGTGCAACAGAAGTGAAGAGGGTTTTTTGGTGCTCATCCAACCTCTTCAAACAAGTTTCTTATATCTAGTGTATACAAACATGTATAACCTCTTGAGCAACATCCAAAAAATTAAAACAAATGGCCTCTTTTCCAACAGGGAATAATGAGACTCTCAGAAAGTAAATGCTGTGGAGTTAGACAGTTTTCTGTATTTCTTTATTCTGTGCTTTGGTGGCAGAAGGTAATATTTGCTAAATCCATTAACTTACACAATTTAGAACACTGCTATTATTATGAAATATACTACTCATTTATATAACTTTTTTACTGTTCAATAATGTTATTTAAACATGGTGATTTGTTTTAGTTGTGTTGTAGCTGAGCCTGGAGGCTTGTCCTGCGTATTGTCTTATCCATTGTACATGCACAAATGTCAACCCCTTGTTCAAAATTCAGTTTTATGTGCATTTAAGAGAGACATGCGCTTTCAGCATGATGGACAGATTTGTGAAGAATAAATTGGCTTTACCGTAAGTGACACAGTTCGGTTCAGCTTTGGAAATACATAGTGTATATTGAACATGACTGCTGGAAGAAGGCTTCATGCTATATTCACAAAGGCAATTGAATGTTGAAAGGTTTCTCTTTCAGGTACCTTGTTTCCCTTTTTTTCTTTCTTTCTTTCTCTCCCTGTATCGTGGTGCTGGTTATCTCATACATCCACCATACGAACTTTAGTAGTTGTGTCCCCAGGTTTCTCTGAAGGCTCTGTAGGTGTTTTCCCTGCAGACCCCTAAGCCTTGCATGGGTAGTCAGGCTCAGATTGCTGTAATGCTACAGGTGATGTCTTTGCCTCCAGTTGCTTATGAAGTTGTGCATAATCTTGTTGCCCAAAGGAAAAAGCTGTAGGTCTCTTTCCTCCCTGTGAGAGTGGTTCCTATTGCATATTCATGAGCTCTTGTATGTGGAAAATATACTCTAGTCCTTAATATGCCTGCACTTCAGTTTACAGCTGTTAAAATTTACCACACATACCCTGTGTTTGATGACAGCACCCTCTACTTGAAAGTCAGCATATATGCATGTATATTATTTCTTCCTGTCCTTGCCACAGCTATATAAGTGTATGGGCAGCAAATATTCGTTTTCTTCATGCCAAGGCCAGCTCTGCAAGTTCTACTGGTATAATTAATCCCACTGGGGGAGGAGAAGGTCATGTAAAAATAAAAGCTAAAGTAGGGTGAGAGGGAGAATATAACTATGTCGTTATGAAGATGACGCATCCAAATGATGATTTTCCTTGCTGTTAGGGAACAGCTATCCCAGTACAAAGCACCTTTATACAAATACAGTTATAGACATGACATGTCAGATGTTGAGGTAAGAGGGAAATTGCATTGCTTTAGTTCTATCATGATAATTAAAATGGGAACTATTTTTGACAGACAAGCCCCAAGTAACATATGGAAATTTAAAATTACTTCATTTGGCAAATGGTTTTCCACAAAGAAGCTTGTCCTTTCACATGAAATAAACTTTTCAAACCCCCATTTCAATTTTCTATCCTTCATTATTGTTAACACCTTTCCAGAAAGGCAAACCACATCAATGAGTCCTGGTTTCCTACTAGCACATTTGCATGAGGTGTAGTTAATGAAGGAGCAGTAAAGATCAGGAGGGGTGTGAGGATGTGGAAAGGAGAGCCTTGACATGGCGTTCACCAGCAGTAGGGCTGCCAAATTTAACGCGGCGAGAAAGAGGATGCATGGCCAGGGAGGAAGGGAGGCAGGTAGCCCTTCTGCCCCTGAGCTCTTTCTGTCACCTCTAGGTTCATGTTAAGAGTTCAGATGGGCCATGCCAGGGTCACCACTTTGTACCCTCCTGCACTCTCCCACCGTCTTCCAATGTCTTCCTTCAAAACTTAGTCTCACTCACAGATTAAAATTAAATTCTCAGTGACTGAAGGTGAAAGCTATCTGTGTGCCCTTGCAGTTAGGGGAAAGTCTCACTGCCCTGAGGACGTCCTACTGGTGCTCCTAGCTCCAGGGTCTTTCCTCTCCCTCCTTGCCTGTCCATTCTCAGCCCCTTCCCTCACTGGCCATGCTATGGTTCTGCACCTGGTGTAGGCTGGCCCCAGCCTCTCCATGCCATACCCTGAGGCTGTCCACAGTGACCTTCTGTTCCCTCTCTCCCTGTGCAAGAAGTACTGCCACTGGCAGTCAGGCAGACACAGCCTGCACTTTCCCAAAATCCCCCCAGGCAGGATCCTGATGGAGGAAAGAGGAGTGACCCTGCGATTAGCTCCACTGATTAGAGTGCTAAGAATGCCCAGGCTGTGCATTTGATCCCTATAGGGGACATTCACTTACAAGCTGGACTTAATGATCTTTGTGGGTCCCTTGCAAACTAGAATATTCTGTGATTCTGTGAAACTGTGTGTGGTGAAACCCAGATATCTTCACAAGGACTAACCATGCCAGCTCCTGGTGCTATGGTGGTGGGAGCGGATGGCAGAGTGATGACTGGAGTGTCTTGAGGGGTGAAACCTCAGCAAGGGTTGCAGAGTTTCAGCGAGGGTGCAACACCATCGTGCATCATCTTCAGCCTGCAGTGTTGGCTGATCTATCACGCTAACTCACCTCTTCAACACCATGCAGGAAGGGGAGGGCTTAAAAGCCCTCTTCAGGTACCAACACTCTGCAAATAAGAATTCCAGGACATTCCTCTTACCTTCCCCATTCTTTAGTTATAGATCTCACTCTCTCAGGCTAGCACCCTTCAAATTGCATCCACACTCTCCCCCTTCTTTTCTCTCAAATACCTCCTTGTCCCGCTGCAGAGCCCACTTTGGTCTCTGCTCTGTGTTTGCTTTTGCAAAGTTGACCCCAGCACTATGTTGAATGTGAGGGAACACCTTGCAGTGGATCAGACACCACAACTGGGCACTGAGCCTCCCACACTTTGATCAGATTGCTGTGCGTTCCCATACAATATACTACATGTGTTGCAAAAGAGCAGTTTCTGCAGGTGACAACAGAGGACCAAAACAATAGCCTCTAATATGCCTTCAGCCCAGTTGTCAGTGGGTGAGTTACCTGCTGCAAAAACGTCTTTTAAGGCACTGCCTTCCAAGTGGCTGCAAAGGCTTTTTCCCATTAGATGGAAACCAGATTATTGTGAACTTATTTGATCCATTCCTAGGGAGTAATAAAATATACATTTTGCTCGGTAAAAACTCCATCTGGTCTCTGAGATATACTGGCATGGCAAGCATCCACCTTCCATTGCTGTCACTTGCAGTCCCCATCCAGCCACTTATCAGTTCATCTGTCACCAGAAGCAGAAAGACGTCCCTTGCATGGACAAAAAGTCACTTCCCTGAGGCCTCTAGTAACTGGTCCTGCCTCTACTCTGGCAACTGTAGTGGCACATTTTGAGGCTGTAACAACCTACAAAGGATATAACAGACTGCCCCTTCTGCTTAGGCATTCAGAGCTGTCTCTGTACAAAGAAACTGTGTAACGGGAAGGGAAAGAATCGGGAATTAAAAATTAATCACTTGGGTTTTTTTCTGGAAAAGCTCTTTTATAATGCTTCGGAGCACATAGGAGTTAGCTGGCTAGCAAAATCAGCAAACTGAATGCCTTCTTTTGAGATAAAATGTGATTCATTTGCAGCTGTGCACACACAGTCTTAATTCACCTGGTGTTTATCAGGTTCAAAACCAATATTATCAAACTCACAAAAGAAAAAGAAGTGTTGCAGGTTTGGGTTTAACTGTCTTTTTGATACCTATAAGTCAAGGCTGAGACCTCAGGTCTTTCTCTTTGTAACTGGGGACCCACTTTCCTCCCTCTTGTTCTGAGTTTATTAAAGCTTCTGACCTCTTGCAATTCATTGTGATTACACAGTTACTTTTCAAAAGCATTGCATTATTTCAAGACAAAGATATTACTAAGTAATACCATGATGGTAAATATTTAATGGAAAAAACACTGTTTGTCAGGTTTAACTGATGCTTGGGTTTATCCGTTCTTCCATCAAGTATGTGTTTCGGCATTTGTTTCCTTCTTCTGAGGTGCCTGGTCTCTGTGCCCTTCTCCCTCCCTGGTTTTTGTCCTCTTGAGCCAGAATCCATGAGCAAACTGCTTCAGTGCACAAACCTTCCCAGTCTTGTTTGCCAGTTATAAGCCTGGAGAAGAGGAGGCTGAGGGGAGACCTCATTGCAGTTACAACTTCCTCGTGAGGGGAAGAGGAGGGGCAGGCACTGATCTCTTCTCTGTGGTGTCCAGGGACAGGACCCAAGGGAATGGCCTGAAGTTGTGTCAGGGGAGGTTTAGGTTAGATATTAGAAAAAGGCTCTTCACCCAGAGGGTGGTTGGGCACTGGAACGGACTCCTCTGCGCAGTGGTCACAACACCAAGCCTGACAGAGTTCAAGAAGCATTTGGATGATCCTCTCAGGCACACGGTGTGACTCATGGGGATAGTCCTGTGCAGGGCCCGGAGCTGGACTCAAGAATCCTTGTGGGTCCCTTCCAACTCTGCATATTCTGTGATTCTGTGAGATACAATTTTTGCTTTTTCTCTGGGCTTTTGAAGTCACGTTTGTTACAACAAAGAGACACTTAGGCTGTTCAGTGTGAATTAAAAGGCTCAGAATCGGAGGTCAAAGTGACAGGCAACAAAGATGACCTAATTGTGGAGGTGTGTGAGGGCTGTTTCTGAGTAGTGGGAAAAAATGGAAGTAAAGGAGGTCAAAGAGTTTCAGAAGATGCTTCTAGCTGAGTATTTTTGCCAGGTCATGAGCTGTAATGGGAAATATGGAGTGTAATTCAGCTCCAGATCATAGACATCTAAATTTAGGTATTAAATGTAGGTGACTGCCTGTGAGCCACATACCTCAAGTTCCATTTCAAGCAATGGAGATCAAGTGCTTAGAGTTATTGGGGCCTGGAGAGCTACCGAGCTCATCCTAAATTATACACCCATCAGGCCAGTCAGTCAAAGACCCACTCGTGCTGCTGCTAAAGTACTTCTTCAACTTTGACAAGTCTATTTGGAACATACCCAGATGCTTAGGGCTCCCAGAAGCCAGAAGAATCACGCACATCTCTCTGGTAGCTGTGTTGGCAGGGGTTAACTATGAACCTGTTTGCCAGGACAGAAATACACCAGATGGTTGGAAAAACTGAGTGTAATGCATCCATTAGTGCAAGCCTCCTTGAATGTCCCTAAAGCTGCTCATATACTTGCTTGTTTCACATGGTAGAGACATGAAGGATGCAAACATGGTGTCTGCTGCTCCTGGGAAGCCCAAAAGCCTTGTCTGTTCAGAGTCTCTCTGACAGGCTTACTATCATGGGCATGGTCTCATCAGTGGGGCTATGGACAGGAGCTGTAGGACTCAGGGCTCTTTGTTTACAGTAGTTAGATATCTCTGCAGTAAACAGTATTAATTGCAAAGATGTGGCAGGACAACCCTGGCCCTTTATACATATGAAGTACATATGGAACATATAGGAAAGGCTAAAACAAAATTTTGTAGCTCAAGTGCTAACATATATAGCTCTCTTATTTACAAAAGGAAGGGCACTTCAGCACTTTCATCATGTATTTTCCTTTTAGCTTACCCTCTAGGCAACCTAAAAGATGAAAAAACAAACAAACAAACAAAAAAACCCCACAAAAACCCCAATACCCCCCCCAAAAAAACCCCCAAACAAATAGACAAAAAAAACCCAAACCACACAGACAGGTCCACAACAACATTATCATTATCAGAGCTTGGTTTTACCTCTTTCTTTGTAGAGTTCACTGAGAAGGCTACAAATCTTTTTGGTGTATTGCACAAGGATTACAAGAATTGGACTACTAAGGGATTTTCACAGTTGAACATAAGATGAGTACATAACATTTCTGGAAATACAGTATGTTCATACAGTTCAACATAAGATGTGTGAACACACAAATACTTAACAACAGATATTAAGAATAGATACCATCAGCTAATGTAGGAGGATATATGCATAGGTAATTGACTTGCACTTCATGAGAAGGTTCTTGGTCCCTCACTGCTCATTGCACATTACTTTCACATGGTATTTGTGGTACACATCTGCCTTAAGAGCATCATCAACTTTGTCTGTGCCACTGTTTTTACACAATCTTGCCCTTTCTTGCTGTTGTTAGGCTTCTGTTTGAAACTAAAGGCTGTTGCTTCCATCTGCTGTGGGCAAAAATCTGCCTCTGAAAGACTCTCACTGTCGCTTGTCAGCATGCCACAGAAATGGTTCTCCACAAAAACAGTAGCTGTCAGTGCTGGATTTTAGGGACTGCAGGATCATCTTGAATACTTAACAGTACACCTTTACACTAGTTATTGTTAGGACCCTGCAGAATTTTCTGGGCCTGTACTTCTGAGCCTCCTACATTCCCCGGATGAGCAAATTGACTGATGAACAGCCCACTGTTCATGCAAACACAGAGCTGCATGGTGAGCTGCAGTGCTCCTTTTGTTACTACTGCCTTTTCTTACTTTGAAGCAAGAGATCTCAAAAGAGAAGTGATTTATCTCTTGTAACACATATATATCACTGTGCTGCCCAACAAAATATTTCCTCTCTCCTATGCTCTTTGTAATCACAATTGACAGCACAATTCTTCTGATTGTCAATCAGATTTATAACCTGAGACAAAACTTCAGTGCATACAAAGAAGCAGACAAGAATACAGAGAATCAAGAAGTCATTATTGGTCAATATGGGGAGGGCAGTACTTCTAGCGCACCTGCAACATAAGAGTTTCAAGATTTCTGCTGGAAAGCTTTGAGAAGCACAATACATTCACTTCACAAATGCTTCTGGCATTCTTCTCACACGTGACGGCTGCAAGGGAGGGAGTGCCAAAGGGATGCATTGAGAAATGCAACACATGGCCAGTTGTTGGCTGGAATCAGCATCTTTGTAGAGAATGAGGGATTACAACACAGTGCAAACACACAAAGGAAGTTATTGAAAATGAGTACAAGGGTATATTTGATGAATGAGAAAAATGAGCAGAGAATAAATGTGTGGAGTTCAAAGACAAACGGATATGAGAGGAAGTGAAAGAAACAAATGGAGGGCAGAAGCTGTTACATAAGGTGGTAAGGGTGGAACCTTTATCAGAGCAAGCCCCTACACTGCTGGCTATAGGAGAAAGAAAAGAACCCTCTAAATTTCTAGTTTTCTGCTCATGCTACAAACATCTCTGGAACTCCACAGGTGATTTCAAGGAGTGCGAGATAAGGTAAAGAGGGTTAGGCATTCATACGGTCAAATGTTTTGAAAACTGCACTGAAAGGTAATGGTCAGTGCATTATTTTCTCTAAATACACCTAATGACCTACAGAACAGCATGAGCTCAGATGCCATGGTTTTGTTACCAGGACAAATGGGAGAATAAAGGACATATATAGGATGTAGGATTTAACACCAGAAACTGACCTGTATTACAGTTACAATTTTCTTAGACCTTCTTAGCTGGCTAGAGAAAAATTGTGACATCTGACTAGGACACTTGTATCCAAATAAACCCAATTCTCACATAGTCCACATTAGATTATTTGCAGGATACAAAACTGACTCTTAAATTTGCTGAGTTTTCCCTCCAACCACTCAGCACCTTTTGCACTACAACCTGTTATCCCTGGAGAATCTCTGCCTTCAGAGCCACTCACTTCCTCTCAGACTTTCCCCACCTTTAATATAAAATAAAAGAAGTTTTGAACCAAAAATTTGAACAGTGAAATTCTTTTCACTTAACTTGTGTCATTTAAAAGTTAACCTAATAATCTAAAAATCAATCTCTTAATTCAGTTCTGGATGAATAAATTGAGAGAGTAGTTAATTTAATTCCTTGAAAATAATATGTACTTTTTTTTGCAAAGCTATTTTAAGTCCTCTAAGGTTGGGCTTCAATTTGTCTTTGCCTTGATATAAAAAATGTGGTTAAGGTATACTAGAAGGAAAATCCTGTATTAATAGTCACTGATTGCCCGCATTGGGGACCCGTTGGAGTACATCACTACCCACTCCTTTCTCATGTATCTAGGCCTTCCTCAGGTGAAAAAGAGTCTCAGGGAAGGAAAAGGAGCACAAACATCTGGCTTTCCCCCAAGCATGCAGTCATCATGGAGTCAGAGTGGGTATATGAACCCCAGTGTTCTTTGATACTATACCAAGTAATCTCTTTCTCTATTTCTTATATAAGAATGGTGTGATTTTTATTTTTTTTTTTTTGAACTGTCAGACATGGTGTACAAATCTGTAACTTCTTCACAAAGCAGGTCACAAAACCTAGGACGGGGAAGGTGTTAATAGGACTGTATCCAAGGACCTTTAACAGCCACTTCTGTCTCTTTCATGTATTTTTATACAAATCTCTTGAAATTTTATTGTTGTTTTCAAGTATGTTTCCTAGATCTATTGCTTGAGAATATTTACATATCATTATTGAGCTGTTTATGTGTTCATGGCTGTTCTCATGATTCTTAAAATTCTCAAAATGTTCATTAATGCCTTTGTTTGAGGGCNACATAGCAAACTTCATAAAGGTTGTTTATATTTCTGAGCTCTCAGATTTAATTCTGCCTGCCCCTTTAATGTCAGCTGAACTCTTAATACTGATGAGAAGACAGCTGGCTGCTCAAACATGGCTGTACAACATCTGTTGGCTGCTGTATGAGCATGAGACTTGGAACAGCTTCCACTCACTGTGCACCTGATTTTTTTGAACATGGTCCAGTTTTTGTGTTTGTGAACTCATTTGATGCCTTTATTCATCATAGAGCATCTCCTCATCCCTTCTTTATCCAGCCTTGAATGTGTGCCACACCATCTGAAAACAAAAGACAGAATTGAAAAGATGACATTTCTCTTTTTTTTTAGCTTTTCACAGTTCTTCCAACATTTCCTTTATTTAAAACAAAACTAAATTATTTTTGGAGTGCCTGCAAGTCTGTGTGACTCCTTGTCTGCCTTGCAGGAGGCAGAAGTAAGAAAATGAAACACAAGCTTAGAGCTATGGGCAAGGGGCTGCTAAAGAATCCACATAGGGATGAAGAGTCTCTGGTTCTACAGCAGCTGAACTGTGAGGTCTCATTTCTTTAATGAGGAACCAGGTAAAGCTTGTGACTAGAAAAAAATGCCTGAGAGATTAATTAAAACAGCAGTGTTGGAATCCACTTACAATAACAAAATTTAAAGAGCTCTGAGTCCCTGAATGTATCTGGGTGAGCATCCAGCAAAGAGAAATCATTCTGGGGTGGTGACCTGCGTTCAGAATGCTTCCCATGCTGCTAGGAGCTCTCAGCAGAATACCACAAGATGGATTGCAAATACTGAATGCATATGCAGATGATCAGTTTCTAATCATGAAAATGCTTTCCTTCCAATACACAAGACATGCATGTCATTCCATGCCAGCGTGAATGTGTTCATACAGTTTGCTAAAATCATCCTTTACATTAATGGAACAAATGGGGAACTTTGTTTACCTTCAACACAAAAATAAGAGGGGATGCATTTCATTGCCTCTCTACACTTCACCTGAACTGCTTTCTTAGGGCAGGACCTGCACAGACATACACACCTGTATAATCTTACATGTGAGTACTGATTTCCAGGGTGGGGTGGGGAGGTGTTGATGTACTCAGACTCAAGCACAGAGCTAAGAACTTGAGGACCCAAAGCTGGGAATATAAATTCTCCTGGGACATGTATTCCCAAGGCAGCTGCGTGTATATATCGTCAACAGCATGCCTTCATCCAAAATTCCTGTAGCTGTGTTTGCTGCCACATCACTTGAGTCTCTTGGTCAGTCTTACTAGCTGCAGATGGTGCTTCATGAGTGTATCTACACATGTTCTGGATTGAAGTTAGTTCCCTTGAGTGAGGCTGAGAGGAGATTGCTGGGATAGGTACTGGGTGTTATCCAGTGTCCAGCACAGCCAGGGCTTTGGGGCTTGCCCAGAACCTGTAGGTATTATTGCCATAGAAATAATAAGTTTTGCCTACTTTGTCAAGTTATGAGAGGATTTAGGATGTAAGCATTTCAACAGCTGCCTGCTCCTTGCCTTTGCCGTGAAATACAGAATTTCTTCTTTTGGCTAGTCTACTGCAGTCCATAGGTCAGGATAGCAAACCACTTCATCTGCTTTTTAGATAAAATAAGCTCTAACTTGAACACCTAAAGTACATGCTTGATTACACTGGTACTCTTCTGGATGTGTGTGGATGGACTAGGAATTTTTTTTGGTGACTAGTAACTTAGACAGGTCCCTTCTACACAAATACCTTGTGAGGAAATATGGGTACACCAATTTCAATTTTCTATTGTAGACAAAATCAGATTTGAGTTCACGCCACTGGTTGTGACAATGCTAGCATGTATTTGAGTGTGTGCATGTCCAAAATCTCTTGGCATGTGCATTCCCTATGAAGGTTGAAAGGCAAGACAGAGCTTGTGCTTTAATTTAGTTGTTTGAAGGTATTTAGCTTTAGATCGACACTGTAGGCTCTTTTTATAAGCAATGAACAGGGAAATGTACCTGCAAAGTTGATACATGTCATACTAAAATGAATGTGTGTGAAAAGTTAGGAAAGTAAGAGAGACAATCTCCGCTTCCTTTCACTATGCTTGAAGAGAACAACTCTGACTGCTGTGGATGACTATGGATTGGTGGCAGTATTTCAATGTTTATGGAACCTGGCCATCTCTCTTCACAGGTGACAAAAGTAGAACACAACTGTGAAGGCATAAGTGACAGAAGGACATGAGATGACAGACATTTACACTGACTATCAGGCCTGGATGGCTCTCCACCAGGAGTCATAAAGAGTGGAACAGCTGACTTGTTAATAAATATCTACAAGTATGCATGTCAGATTTATTAGGCCACACTGAGATGAAAGCCTACCCCTGACTCTAACTCTAGCCCTAGGAATACCAGGTAAGTTAAAGATATTTTATTTTTCCATTATCCTGAAGAACAGAAATATTGCTAATACTGAACTCATGCTAGAGAAAGTCCAAAGAAATATCAACCAAGGACCAACCAGAATAGTAATAACAAAAACATTGAGAATGACAAAATACTGAGTTGCTTACAATTTAAAAGCAAATTACCAGCTTTCATGAAGATAAATTCTGAGTAATTTTTTTTTTGTTGTTGGCACATTAATAAAGGAAGGGAGAAAGAAAACCAGGCAAATTATTTACTGGCTGAGCTTTCAAACAACAGGCAATAGAAGAAACTTGAAAACCACATGGTTGCAGGAGCTGATCTATATAAATCAAAACCTATAAGAGAAAGGAAACAAAGGATAACAATATCAGTCTGAAATAAGGTTAAATTTGAATTGTTCAGGTTACCACACACATAAAATTTTCTTGTGTACCATCATCAGACAGACTTAGGAAGAGAATTAGCCAATTCCTATAAAATGCATGTAAAATTAATTAGCAAAATATTACAGATCTAAAAAATAATTTAAAGTTAGAGATTAGTACTCACTTTCACAAAACTTCAGTTCATCCAGCTATGCTGCAAAACCTTCCTACAGTATTACTTTATTCAAGTGTCTCATGGAATGAAGAAGGATTTGTTTTCTTCATCCTAATCCCTGGGATACATTCATTTGCAAGGTTTCAGGTTCTGCATTTTTTGGTGTCCATGGAGTAGGATGGAAATGCAGCTGGTTGCAGTTGCTCATGCTTTATACCTCTTGATATATTAGAGCCTGGACAAAAGCCATGAGCGTGCCATTGTGAGCATGTTGTCTTCAACATTTGGCCAGTAGAATACAAAATAGAAACCCTAATGCCCGAACAGTTGCACTGACCAGGTGGTCCTCTGAGGTTGGCTGGGGACATAGACGTTTCTTTTTACACTTTCTAGGAAGCATCCGGATGCAACTGAGCAAGCTAGGAAAAAAATCTGTTCTTCATTCCTTGGAAAGCTGAGGTAGCATGGAAGAAATGCTTTGGGTTTTCCAGAACAGGCTCAGTTAATGATCTGGCAAAGAAGTACCTTTGGTCAGAGAAACAAGGGCAAGAGTATCACGTTTTTGGGGGACTGGGGTGAGCGGAGGGACTCCGCAGTGTGGAAGGTTGTTTTTTTGCTTCCTTCTACACTTTGTGGCATCAGGAAGGTGTCACACAACAGGACCCACAGATCTATCACTGGTCATGTTACCACAACCTTTGGAGCCAGTATCATTTACTTGCCCTCTGCCTCCCAGTTGGCTGCTGGTATTGAGAGGAGAAGGTCTCGGTGGGGACTAGCTTCTGGTAGAAGAATTTCCCTGCTTACACCGATGAGAGCAGTGGGTCTCAGTCTGTCTGATACTTTAATCTCATTTAATTCCTGCTGAAGACAGGGTCTTGATCTTACCCGTTCTTTTTGCACACTCCTGGCCTTCAGCCCTTGGAAACACAGTGGCTTTCTGGACAAGCATTGTTTCTGTAGCTGAGGGAACTAAACAAGTAATCTACTCCAGAACCACAGTCAGGGTCACTGATACATCATGAAAGCCTGTCAAGTGCATGCAAGTAAAATATATGGAATATGATGGTCATTTGCCTGTACCACATGCCTCTTAGATTGTCAAACTGCCGAAGATCAGAGCTTTTTTACTCTCTTTACTGCAGGCATAAACTGAGACAAAATAGGTAAGAAATATGAATAAAGTAATTTGTAAAGTTTTGGCCAGGATGGCATTTTCCCAGTGAGTTAATGAAGACGTTGCAACATCCTTTTTTTTTTTTTAATTTTTTTTTTTAAATACCTTCTGGTTAAAATGCCAAGTGAATGAATCAAAATTAGGAGTGTTCAGCAGAGCAGGAAAGACTGCAGAGGGCTGCTCCTGCAAAAATTAATAGAGACATTCTGGAACCCTGTCTCAGTCATGTGAATGAGTCTGTAATCTCAAATATTGGAAGTTTGTTATATATGTAGCTTTGGGGGGTTTAACAAGCCATTTCAAAGATTGGTGATTATAAGAGAAATGAAAAATAAAGTAAATATGTTTATTACAGTATCATTACTTCATTTTGCCTTCAGAAACTGGCACATAAAATTTGGCTGAACAGATGTGGAACAGTTTATTTTGATCAATATGAAATACAATGCATTTTGCACTGCTGCTGTTACTCTTTCTATAGCTCAGATTGCACAGGCTTTGATTAATGTATGTACTTCACACAGGGTAATTTTTTCTTTTATATCTCCTCTCACAGCTATGTAAAAGGCAGTATCTACCCCTGGATCACAATGACCTTATTAGAGAAAACACACACATATGTACTTTTTCTTTCCCTGAATTTCTGCTCTTTGCAGCACATAATTTTTGCTCTTTAATGAACATGGTATTAGTCTAGGAAGAGAGCAAACCTAGAAATGAATAATCAGCCAGAGTCTCTTGCAGAGTACTACCCTGACAGCTACAGGCTTGGCCTTATGGGATGCACTTTGATAAAGTCTCCACAACTACTAATTGAAGGTAACAACTATCTTATTGGCCATACCAAGGCCATATGATGTATTTCATCTAGTTTTAGGTATCCAAGTAAAACCAGTTACTCCCAATGTTCTATATTTTTGTGGCTGGAGCATGTGCATTTAATTGGTAAATGAAATTGAAACCAATGGAATATTTTTGTGCTAATTTGTACCACTGCTAAAAGACTCAGCCTGAAGAAGTCCAATCATCCCTTTTCAATATAGACAAAAGTAGATTTTTCTAATTTTGATTTTTTTTTTTGCTTTAAAAAACCCCACAACAACTCATGCAAAATTTATTTTCATATGTTGCTTTTGTTCTCATATAGATATATCTCTACAGGCTACAAAATGCTCCATATAAAAGTTATTTAACTTCCAGGTGACTTGACTAATAATTTGCATTGGTGCATAAGAATTGTTGCACTGAAACTATTTGGGTTGTATTAACATTCACAATAATGCTGATTTTATCAGATGCTATCTCCTTGGAAGCATGGCAACTTTTTGGCTGGTCGCTTTGTTGCTTTATTTCTAACGGAATAGCAACACTACACTGGTGTGCCTGACTAAGAACCTTCTTTCTCTGTCATTTTTTGATTTTGTCTGTCATCTGTATTTCAAGGAAGCAGAAGTAACAGCAGCTTTTCTTTTTAAGCATCAGACTGACGTAAGGGCGTTGCTGATAAATTGAAAACAAGATGGCTTGACTCTTGTAAATGTTTCTAACTAGCTGCAGGTACCAGAGTAATGCTGTCTGTGTCAGTGTTGCTCCTGTGCCCAGGGCTGGCAGAAGCTGCTCCACAGAGCTCCACAGCAGCCGTGGAGAGCTCTTTACTCACTGTGAGCTGCCACTGAAGTACCATGAGGGATCCAAACATTAACATTAGGCTTAATTAAAAATGGGTGATAACCCCCAAAATCACCTCAAACTCTCAGCATTGAAGTTTGCATCAAAGGAAATTCTCAGCTTGCTTTTGACCCCCAGCTGCTTTCTCTTTACTTCAACATTTGCTGTACAAGGTGTGTACCCAGATTTGGGTTAAGACACTAGGATATTTAGACCACAGAGAACTCAGAGGGTTTTGTATACTTTTTAATCATAAAAATGGTTGTATTTTTTCATGCTACCAGAGTGCTTAATCCAGTCAGAAGGTAATTTCTGATATATGTGAGGAAACAATGAATAGACATTTTTTTACTGTGGATATACAGACAGTGTGTATAAATATAAATCATGATTTGGGAAGCCGAAGAAGCAGAGGTGAAAAATGTTGTTTGATGGCTGACAAAGTACTTGGAAGCTGACTTGACAACCTTCACTCTCGACAGCCTAATCCAGCACACCGACTTATTCCCACAGGCTGTGCAAGGTAAGGAGGGGTGAATTCTTCTTCTGAAAGCCATAGAAATACCATCGGGGGTTTCTACTCCTGCAAGATGAAGCCCCCTGTGATTCTTGTGGCCAAAGCAGTCTCCATCCCCCAGGACACTGCTCTGCAGCCTTCAGGGTTTTTTCTGTTCTGCTGTGGCCACTGTGCACAGCTCAGGCACCAGAAAAGGGCAGCAGCACACCTTGGAGGTGGCCAGCAGAGCACCTTCTCCACACAAAGAGGATTTTCCTTGGCATTAGTTGTGCAGAGCTCCTTCAATGGTCCACTCTGGCCTCCAATCGGGAGGCATGGAGACACACCATCCATAACGCTGCTGCTTCCTTTGAGAACACACGCAGAATCAGTCTGGAGGAGAAAAGACAACACAGAAAGAACCGTGCCTCACCAACACAGCCTATGGAGACTTTCTGCTGTGCCTTTTGCAACCGGACTTGCCTATCTCGCACCGGCCTCTTTAGCCATCACCACGCTTGCAGCAAGCGTGGGTAGAGCCCTTCCCGAATCTTCGTTCGCGAAGCCAAGCCATGATGATGATGAGGTGTGCAGAGCTGTGCTCCGCATCAGCCGTGCTGCCCTCCTGAGGTTTACCGGCTCCAAGGCAGGCTGGAGAAGAAGGACTGGCAGAGGTCTGTGTCCCTTTTCCAAACAGTCCCAGGATGGGCAGTGCTGGCAGCCTGCAGGCAGAGCCCCTGGACCAAGACCATCACCTGCTGCTAATGAGGGACAGCAGAGTTTATATTTTCCTCCTGTACACAGGAGGAAAAAATACGCACAGCAGCATCCACAGCTTAGTCAGGTGGTAACACAAAACCTGCAAATTATCCAGCTGAAAACAATGGGACACCTAACACAGGTTTTGTTCAAAACAGGCTTCAAAAAGGTACCTGCATGCATGGGAAGGAGCAGAGGAATATGCTGTGCCAGCATGATTGTAAGAGTGGAAGCAGGCAAGAGATCCTGCAATTCAAAGGAAGTTATTTGTTTTCATGTCTTTAAGGAACGCTGCCAGTCTCTATGCTCATCAGAAACAGATTGCAAATAAGTTTTTCTGGAAAGCTGTTGTGATCTAAATAACATTTGACTGCACATGTGAACATCTTCTGAATACAATTTCTATTTGCTTTTATATATAAAGCATCCTTGGGAAGAGTACTCCATGACAGAGAATGTACTGTAAAAGCAGGGCAGAAAAAAAGTCACTGAAGAAGGGAAAGCTTCTCATTTCATTGGTTCAAACATGTATCTGGCTGCATGCATCTGTCTTGAAACCCAAGAGATCTTGCACTCAGCACTCTTCACATGGTATCCGTTTCCAGCTGGTATGAAGAAGGGTCTCACACTGGTTAGGGAATCTCCAGGGAACAGCAATCTCTGGGCTGTCATGACAACCACAGGGCTATGGCCACGGGCTCTGGATGCTTGCACACACTGCATGGCTGTTGAGTTTGTGACTAATCCTTTACTATCAGCTGGTTGTTACCCTCTGCCAAAGCTTCTTCCAGCTCAGAAAACATTGGAAGTAATTTCCACCACACAGTTCATTTGTACTGCTGACTTAATGGTACTTTTCTGACTAATGGTAACAGATTATTCTGGGAAATATTGCACCAATTGACCATTGTATCGATGGCCTAAAAATAGTATACCATCTTTTGCCTCTTTCATTTCAGTGGTGGCCCCAAAACCTCTTCTTTTCTAGGCTCAGGGATATTTTTGATTACTACAGTGATGACAGAGAACATGAACAACAATATCCCAAAAGCATGTCAACATATCAGTGCAGTGTGACTGCAATACAAATTATTTTTGGACTCTTGCTGTGACTGTTCAGGGAAAGAGAGTCTCCATCTCCACCACGGTACCTTCACAGAGCTTATCAGCAAAGCTTTTCCAATGAGTGGACAACCTAGGTAATCTCAGCTGTTTAGATAATTTGTCTTTGTCAAGTATTTCTTGCTGTGATAAGCTTTCAGTTTAACTTGCAGGTAGGATCATTCATATTCAGAGTGGTGATAGCAGAGCTATATCCAAACAGGATAAATGCTGGTCCTTATTTGGCATAATACCACTGCAGCTCCTTGGTGTTGCTGTTCCCTGAATTAGGAGGGGGATTCCGTAGTCCTGCGCTGGCACACCAGGAAGGTGTTCAAGGAAACAAAGCAGCCTCTGCTCACCCAAACCATCTCATCATCACTGAACTGCACCAGGGCCCCCACCAGTCAGCGACACTGCTCCTCTGGTGTGAACCCCTCTGAGCAGCTCAGTGGTGGCAGCCCCGGACACAGCTCTGGGCAGCTCTAGATTTCCCTCTCCAGAAGCACGGCTTTTGAAAAGGCAACTGCTGAGGCTGATCGCCAGTTCCTTCATTTGCCAGCTTCTTTGGAAAGTAAGATTGTGAATCCATTACTGAATAAAAGCTTTCTTATTGCACTCACATGACAGTCACATATTTGAGCTTTCAGGTTAAGCAGGTAGAGAGCAAAGAGCAGTGAAGAAATACTCAGAGACAGCCAATCTCCTGGGCCTTCAGATCCAAGGGCCTTCCCTGGGACTTTTTGCAGCTGGTTCATTCATCAGCTGCTAGGAAACAGCAATAATGATAACCATGTGTCAGTACTTACCAGAATTTTTCCCTTTCCCACAAAGTGGGGCTGGCACTTCTGCAAAGATACACAGAGGCTCAGCATGTCTATGAGGGTCTGGCAGCCTCCACGCGGGGATGGGAGCTCTGCCAAAGGTACTGCTACCTTTAACATTGCAACAGACTACTTAAATGTAATGAGGTGGCAACTTAATACACTATACACAGGTTTTCCATTAGCTATGGTTTCTATGGCCCCTTAATTTCCATGGGAAGTGTATGCTTTGACTCCTGAGCCTACAGTGACGTACACCTTTCTCTTTGGGTCATAGCACTCGCATTTTCCTTAGCTGTATGACTTTAGCTAGCAGTCACCTGGTTTTCAGAAGACCTGAACGTGGCCATCAGCAGCTGGGATGCTCTGTCTCTGCTCCTCGTTCACATTCCTGTTAGTTCAAGAGCCCCAGCACACGAACTTGCAGGCGTAGCAAAAAGCTCCATCCCTCAGCAAGATTACAGGTGTGACCTGAATTGCCCAGAAGCTGTTTCATATTTGGGAGCTGGCATCGTGTCGAGAAATGATACTGTGAGGAGGAAGACGAGAGAAGCGCGGGCAGCCGCGCTGCCTCCCGCCGTACCTCTGCCAATTACCGGGCATTAGAGGGTTGGGAAGAGCGGCCCCCCAAAACACGTGGTGATGCCCCCGAGCGGAGAGCCATGGCCGGGTCCCCAGCGTGGCGGAGGAGCGCGGGGTGTTCGCTGCGGGCTCCCGGTGGGAGCTCCCGGCGCCGCCACCTGCCGGCCCCGCAGCGACGCCCCGGCATCCCGCTGCGGGCGCGGCACAGGCGGTACCGCCAGCATTCCAGGCTTCTACGGGACCAGCACATCCCCCGCATTCGCGTGGCATCCGGTATGTTTTATCCTACTTCGTAAGGGAAATATTAATATCACATACTGCACGCGTAACAGAGGAGATTTTGGGAAAATGCCGAGAGAAATGACAATCGCTTCTTTTTCTTTGCAAGAGCTTGTTTCAGAAGTAACTGCTCCAGTTTCTGGCTGTGCCAATACTGTTGGGGCACATATACTCTATATGTCACAGTTTTGATTTTCCTTCTTGTCCAGATAAAGGCACCTGCCCGAGACTGTACCAGACAGAGCCTTCCTGTCTGAACAACAAGTTTTCTTTCACACAGAAAAAAAATGAACGGCGAAAGGACAGGAATGGTGCTTCGAGCATGAAATTAGGACACAAAGTTTTAAGCATTCAGACTCAACAACAGAGAGATGCCCTCACGCCCCACAATGCAGTGACATCCTGAACATCCTGTTGTAATTGGAGTAGTTTGTGTTTCCAGGCACGACAACGCAAAACTGCAAAATTCCCACATATTGTAGTATGAGACTAGGCACCAACTTACATAGTTGATTCTTCAAGTATGTCTTCCAAAAGAATGTCTGTCTTCCAAAGTATATCCCTTCTGCTTCAAGTTCTTTCATTTGCCATGTCCAGAACAGATGAAATAGTCTGGTAAACTGAGAGAATGTTAACTGGATTTATCTGAAGGGGTAATACAATAGTAGATAAACCTTATTGTTATTAAATGGGAAATCATTCATCCTTGGGACACCTAGACCTGACAGGGTCTTCTACAGGATGCCTTCAAAAACACCTCTCTTCATTGA
Organism: Grallaria varia; assembly: GCA_013396735.1. Taxonomy (NCBI): domain Eukaryota; kingdom Metazoa; phylum Chordata; class Aves; order Passeriformes; family Formicariidae; genus Grallaria; species Grallaria varia. The sequence continues at coordinate 634,164 of VWZG01003988.1, forward strand.
CCATTCAGTCTGGAAAATGAGGAAGAAGTGTGGCTCACAGGCTGAAAGAAAGCAAAAGGCTGCTTTCAGGATGAGGTACACCATGTATCTGTAGCTCAGTTCAGATCATAGACTCGTAGAATTGTTTAGGTTGGAAAAGATTTCTAGGATCATGGAATCCAACTGTTAAACCAGCAATGCCAAACCCACCACTAAACCATGTCTTTTAAATACTTCCAGGGATGGTGACTCAAACCACTTCTCTAGGCAGACTGTTCCAGTGCTTAACAACATTTCAGTGAAGAAATTTTTCCTAGTATCCAATTGAAACCTCCCCTGGCACAACTTGAGATCATTTTCCCTCATCTTGTCACTTGCTATTTGGGAGACTGACCTCCACCTTGCTACAACTTCCTTTCAGGTAGTTGTGGACAGGGATAAGGTCACTCCTGAGCTTCCTTTCCTCCAGGCAAAACTACCTCAGCTCCTTAGCCATTCCTCATATGACTTACTCTCTAGACTCTTCACCACCTTTATTGCCCTTCTCTGGACACCCTGCAGCACTTCAATGCTTTTGCTTTCTGAAAAAAAAAAGTGGACTGTAAAGAAGTATAGAATACAGTTCTGCTAATACAGATAAATTATGTCTAAACTGGAGGCTGGACTGTTCCCCTGAGTTCATCCTGGAGAACTTTTACTTCTGCATTTGTTATCATGTGATGTTAATGCAATTAATATGCATAAACAGTAGATGCTGATCTCCTCCTCTCTTTGAAGTAGCTAATGTTTTTTTCCTGCCATCAAAAGTTGAGTTTGCCAAGGTCATGAATGATCTCATTCCTTGGCAATGACTGATTTCAGAATGTGACCAAACAGCCTCCATCTACTGGTTAATAGTTAACAGTTTATTTCAAGTGCCTGACAATTTCTGGGTCAGATCTCCTGAAAGCGTTTGAGGGCTCACTGTTAGTGTTTATCTTAGCAGGGTGAAAATATGAACCACTTATTTCTGTAGCCTCTTGTCATTTGATTTTATTTCCTGTATGAAGCAAATGGGGCACAAGGAGCCACCTACCTTGCCAGGGAGATGCAATAAAAGAGCTGATCAGAAAAATCTCTCAGAAATAGAAGATCAGATGGGAGGAAGCTATATAGACTGGAATATTAAGTTATGACTGCTAATCAGGTAGTTTAAGGTAGTTCAAGGCCAAACATCTACCCTCAGCTAAGTGTTGATCAAGTTATGCAGATTCTTCAAAAATTTTCCATTCTATAATTAACTGCTGTCTCTATATGTCTTTGCTCAAATCCAATATAGATTACACTAATTCCTAAAATCCACACTATTTAATTTTTTTTCCTTTCAACTACCTGGATCATGTCAATATAAGTTTTATGACCCTCGCAGCTGATAATCAAGGAGCAAGAGAACACCTACAGCTTGTTATTCAAAAACTTGAAAAGCCTTCATGTGAATCATGTGAGTCTAGTACCCTCCATACTAGATGATGCGGTAGGCCAGAATCTGGGAGACCTTTGCAGTCCCTCTCTACAGTCACCTCCTACCCTGGGCTCCACCTCAGATTCTCAGTGTCCCATAGAAGAGACAAACGAGTCATTTTTTTCATCTCCTGAAATGTCACAGCTTTTAGATCAATGCTTTGAAACAAGCTGACCCCACTTTATGTTTATGTGTAACTGCAGCAGTTCAGGGGCTGGTTCATAAAACCATTCCATTCACAGAGGTGAGGAGGATTCAAGTGGGAAACAGAGCAAGAGTACAGGAGCTCTTTCCTGGTAAATGCTGCAAGTGTCTGACAATTAGCAGCGTTGGGACTTTCTGATTTCAGCTACTCTAAGCTTTTTTTTTTAAACTTTGGACATCCACAAGGCCAGAAGTTCTGCAATGTAATCATGCACTGAGAAAAAACCAATTACTTCCTTGCCTTTTAAACCTTCTACCACAAGACTCTAATGGCTTCTGTCAGTATGGGTAACTTCCTGACAGTTTTCCATCCTTTGTATTGGCAATTTGTGGACAGACAATGAGGTAAATGTTCTAACTGAAGAACACACTCCACTCCCATTCCCTGAATTGCCTAAATTCTTCTATTTTAAAAAGTCCTTGAGTTTCAAATAGTTCTAGTTCTTGTGCCTTCATGCAAAGGTTTATTACAGGTCTGTTCTCTTTCATGATCACAAGATGTACTTGTAATGAATATAAGCACATTGTGAACTTGTGTGCCTTACCCATCAAAACACAGGCTTTGACCTGAAGTTCACTGAAATGAATGTATTTTTCCTACTCTCTCTGAAGAACACACCTAACAAGTGTTTGTTTCAATTTCTCCATTTGTAGTCAATTATTTCCTTTTGTTACTATCCATTATCCCTGTGTTCAGAAGCGATATAATTTAAAACCCTAATCAAAAACTTGTAACAGAATTTAAATTCATCTTCCTTCACTTTGGAATTTTAGCATAGGCTTCATTTAGGTCTGTTTTTAACTGTTAATAGTATTCTTAACAGCTAAGAAAATACCTCGGCATCCAGCTGACTGTCAACATGACATGGGTCAGGCCTGTGCTTGCTCTTTCACTGAGAACGAAAATGTTTTTCTAGAGTCACTGATGTATTACCAGACTGGGTGATCCTATTTCTGTTTCTTTTACCCTCTTCTATTCTCATTTTCCATGCATATAGTCTATAATGAAGTCTATACTTTATATTCTCTCTTTTCTCCTTTGGACAAGCCCCTTTCTGTTTCATCTTTTAATTTCAAGTATTTCTTCCATTCAGAGTAATTTGTCTATATTAAATTAATTGTCACCTTTCTTCTTTTTCTGATTTAGGAATAGCAATCTTGGTACATTATTTTATAGTATTCTCGCATGAGCTTTAGAGAATTACAAGTTTCTTTATTTGAATTAAATAGGAATAAGCTCACTCCAATAATAATATCCTATGTTGACATCTCTAATATGTTCTGAAAGTTCTCTTTACTCTGTTATTTTTACTCCTTAAACAGACCAGCTTTGACAGAAGCAGATGTTTAAAGTAAATTAGATTATATAATATTAAATCTGGAATTAATTTCACATAGCACTTCTGTTTAAATTAGGGATTTAGATTAAATATTAACAAGCATTAATAATTTCTGAAATTTCCTCTGTCTCACAGAAGCTGTTTTCTCAGTGTGTTAAAAGGATACACATAATTCACATCCTATGAAAAAAAAAAATCTCAAAATAGAGAAAAACTTTTTCCTTGAGTATTTTCCTTCTTCTTCCACCCATCATAGTACTAAGTTTTCTTTCTGATTTAAGACGTTCTTGTCCTGAGTGTGAATGATGATTAGGATACCTTATCATCAAAGCTGCTAGAAGTGATCACTGATATGTCAGGCCAAACACAGAATAAGCAATTCAAGAAATGTTTTAGTGAAGTTGGCATAAGTGTAAATAAGCACAGAATGTGGTGCTATATTTCTGAAGCTCTCTGAATATGGAAACATCATGACAATGCTAGTACTGATAACTAAATTGCCAAAAAAAGCAAACCCACAATTATGTTTACCTCCCACTTGAATTGGAAAAAAACAAGCAAGCAGATTTTCAAATGATATTTTCAGAGCTGAAGCCAGACCAGGAGGCACTAAAGCAATTACTTCAGCAACTTGCTTTTACAAAGGGAATCACCAGCAACAGATTTCATTTCTAGGTGATTTCTTGCCTCCCAAGAAACACAGCAGCATTTACAGTCTGGAAAGGTGTCAAAATAGTAGCATGCAATTCCTAGCAACTCAGAAACCAAGTGCCAAAAAATATACTGCTTCAGCAAGCAACACTTGCATCAAATTTTCTCATAGCAGAACTACATAGAGGATAACTGTATTAAACGAGGAAAAGAAAATTTAAGTTTCAGCTACAAACACTAGGCACTGTTTGTCAGAGCAATTTTAAAGTATTTTCACTCTTGAATTTAGAGCAGGATTTTCTCTATGTAATTAGATGGGAGAATATTTTTTTGAGATGACTGAAGGTCAAATCCCATCATACTTATTTATACCTTGGCTATGAATAGTTTCACTGATCTCAATAAGATTTCTGGAGGAGGACCCAAGGTGATTAATGATGAAAAACCTGGTTATTAAAAATGAAAGGCTAGAAGCAAAATAGAACAGTTTCCTAAGATCAATCAACAGAAAAAAATTAAATGGTGAAATTGAAAATTCACTCAAAAGAATGAGACAAGAATTAATTCCCAGAAACACTGTGATGTAAAGGGGTGTGTTGGGGAGTGGCGCACTTCATTTTCATCATAAATATATGGTTAAAGACACAGAAAAAATAGGAAATTCTGAAAACATCATCTTTATGTAAACTCTCTACAGGATATTGTAGTATGGGATTGTTTGAAATGTAATGAGGTCGCCCTCATGCTGTGTTTGAAACTATTTTAATAAACCTTACTGTTGTGTCAGTAGGCTTCAGTGCCCAGATATAAAGTCTGATACAGTGAAAGTCCAACTAAATACTGATTGACCCAAATCTGAAATATTCTGGGGTTTTTTATCTCTCTATACAATTTAGAAAGTGGCTAGGAAGTCCTCACTCCTATTTTAGGAGGGAAATGTTTTCTGTTACAGAAACAACTCTTACTAAGAAAATCATCATAGCTTCTCTTTTTTTCTAATTCTAAACTAGGACTGGAAGAGGACTGGAACATTTTATGCGCTAAGTTTCTAATTTGAAGACTACAAACTTAGGCAAAAATTTCCAGTATTATTCTCCAAAAACATGCTCATATCAATTATATTTGCATATTCTAAATTCCACTTTGATCATTCTTTCTTCTCCTAAAGTCCCATCTTCACAAATATAAGTAAATCATTACTATCTTTATACTCCTAATTGCATTTGTATTTCTTTTCTAAATAAGTTCCATTATCCCCCAATAGCTGGTGCATCTCTCACCCAAGGACCAGAAGTTGGTGGATGAAAAAAGAGCCCATGAAGGGGTGCAATGCTTTCAGGAGAAATCATTGTGATAAATTTCATTTCACAGTGATCAGTTTACACTTTGAAGGTCACAATGTTATCATTCTTTAAGGGGATAAAAAGAGGATGGCTGTTCTTTCCTGACAAATTCAATCAATTTTTTTTTTGACCTTTAACAAGCACCAGGAGAAGGAATCCCACTTCCCTCTGCATACTGACAGTATGAGCGGGGAGGAAAAGAGGAAGGGGAAAAGGAAATTGCAATGGCTCATTCAGCCAAAAGGTGAAGTAAAAGTGTGGTAACAGGGTTAGGTGTAACTCCTGACTGGATGTGTGTTGTGGTTTAGGAATGGTATTCCCCAATTTAGTATTCCTGATGAAACACTCCAAACCATGTGCTGCTGGATCACTCCCCTGACCCCCAAACCTACTCCCCTGTGGTGTGATGGAGAGGAGAACTGGAGACACAAAAGGTACAGAGCACAGGTTGAGATAAGAACAATTTACGGGAAACAGCAATGAAATAAGAAAACAAACAGTAAAAGCAATAATGTTGATAACAAAGTGTTCAAGAGGCAAACATGAGTGCTCCACATGTGGAAACCCCTGACAATACCCCAGCGCGTTTCTATGCTACATGACCCAGAAGGAAACCATTTCCCTGTCCCTGGAAAATGATCTGAGGTGGTATAGAATAAGCTCTGGGATCTAGCAATGCACCCTCCTGGCTACTGCAAAAATTAACCCTGCCTGGCCGGAATTAGGACAATGTGATTTTGCCCTGAGGCAAATTTTTCTGTGACACTCTTCAGTGGGCTTTTCTTCCTGGCCAGAAACAATGATGGCATGCTTGGCACCATGTGGATTTCTTCATAGGCAATAGCTGTGGCTACAGCTAGAGAAATTACTTAAAATTAAGGTATAATATGCAAAAGATACTTGATATGCCTGAATGTCATTAGTGATGAAGTGAACTCACAACACACGTCCGTTCTTCTGTATATGTCACTTTTTAAACAATGCATATGATAACAATATTGAACTTGCAAATTAATATTAAGTTCTTTAAACTGTCACAAAGCTGTGCTGTAAGAATAACTTCACATCTAAAGGTCACAAGTTGCATTTGTTTTGGCTCCCATGTCATTATTTGTCACTACGACCGTGACATCTGATTCTGACAAATCTGCACTCAGAAACCCATTTGTGGGCTGCTGCTGTCCATAGGGTGTCTCACAGATACGTGGGTCTGTTTATCACGGACAAAAGTCTTAAGGAGTTTATAAGAAATAAAACAAATTCTATCTTACTACTGGCTAAATTACTTCATCGCTTTCATGAAAAGTGAAAACCTAATATATCTTTTTATAGGCCATAATTCTGTAACTTCTTGTAGGCATTTTGGTGAGTGGGAAGTACTGGTAAGGAGATAATCGAGCTGGCTGATGGTGTGGGCACAGCTGGGCTGCTCCTTCCACACAGTGCCAGCTGCTGGCTGTTCATAAACTCAGATTCCTCACTACAGAAAGCTGACTTAAGGCCTTGACTCACAGTTGAGCAACATAGGCTGAACTAACTTCTTGTGGAAGACCTGTGTGGGGAATTCCTCCTGAGCTCCTATTTGCATCTGCATCTCTAGCATCTGTGCATCAGGGATGAGTTCACTTTGGCTCACTCAGTGGCTGTATCTAGCTCAGGTTGTTTCCATCTAAGACCTTCTGTTCAACTGCCTTTAACACAGGGAAATTCGACTCACACAGGTCAGGCTTTCCTGTGATAAGGATGTCTTAAGCTGGTTGATTTGCTCATGTAATTTTCATTTTTGTGGTTCAGACACTGACCAGCCAGAAGTAATACAGTGATAAGCTTTTTCAATCCTGTTGAAAGAGAGCAGTCCTACAGCTGAGTTGCTCCAAAATCTGCAAGGTCTGAAGAGGAGGCAGATCAGGAACACTTCCCAAGGGAAAGTAAAGTTCTGTGAGCAGCCAGTGCTTACCAACTGAAGCCCCAGGGAACTGAAGCTCAGTGGCTCCAACCGTGGACTGCCTCATCAGCCTTCTCTGTGCTGATCACAAAACCAGGAGGGAACTACTCACTGTTGCTGTTGAGCTAGTTTTTTGTCAGCTCATCATGCTCAATTGGCACAAGGACTGGTCAAGTAGAAGCCAGTGCCAGCCTGAGGAAAAAGCAGGGAAAAGGAGAGGGAGAAAGGTGTGGAACTGCAACCCTAGAGGAAACATACTAACTGTTGATATGCAGGACAGAGCAAATTCCCTTGATTTGGGCACCTAGGTTATGGACCAATCTGTGGAGTGAACAGGAAGAACCCAGTATATGTTAGGATAAATACCTAGGCAGAGCAGTGGTAACATGATGAATAGCTCTTTCGGGCTATTCATCATGTTGCCACTGCTCTGTCTACATATTTCAGGCTTTGCATCCTGAAAGTGAGGTCTAGTTAGGGCTGTCTGGAAGATGATGAGTGCAAATATTTGTTTAATAAGCATGCATACTCATTTGCTCATTTAGAAGAAAGAAGTCATAAAGGAAGGCAATAAGCAGAAATAAAACCAGAAATTGCCGTGGCTCACCAACTGGTACCTGTTCATAGCTTTTGCAGTGACCTCATGCTTTGCAAAGAGGTGCAACAAACAAAGAACTGGAGTGCCAGCACGTACTAAGGACAAGGGATAAGCCTCTCTTACTGCCCTTCTCCTTGGTTCATAAAGCCTTGTCTAGGACTCACTAGATAACTGAGTTATATGCCTCTAAGTTATGGATTCACTCGTGTTTAAAAAGCAGCATGTTTCTTTCAGCAGTTTGTACTGCCTTTATTATTACCAACAGTCCCATTGAGGTCTCCTGTGGTATCTCCAGAAAGCATGCACCTGGTCATGGAGATTCAACATTCCAAAAGACAGAGACACTGCCGGAGCACAAAAAACAGACATATTGTGGTGCTGGACACTGAGGCCACAGCATACCTGTGACATGTCGGGGGCAGCAGGTAGTAGCTGACATGACATATGCCTTCAACCACTTGCTCAGTATGCCTCCAAAATAAGATCAACTCAGCAAACCCAACCCTGTTCTGTGGCAAACATTTCACCTCCTGTGAACTTACAAAATACTGTTAGCCTGGAGACCCAATGGGGCTCATAGGCAGGAAAATGTATATAAATAACTAGGGAAGGCTGGCAAGGAAACAAATAAACAGGCTCTAATTTTCTCCTGCAACATTAAGCAGTTTTCATACTGAGAGAGGCTAGAAACTAGAGACTGTACTGATGGCAGTACAGTCATTATTGGCTCAGGTTTTTGGCCTGTGTACAAGGCTAACATTCTTATTCTTCGGAGGGTCTTACTCTAGCACAGAAATGGTTAAGAAATTTTATGTGTTGTCCACCTTTGTATCCTAGCCCAAGTGCCTGAATTACAGAATATCTGGAGACCAACCATGGTGACTACATTGTCATTCTGTCAGGAAGGTTAATGAACAACTTGACTGTAATTAAAGGTGTCTTCAGATACTCTAAAATGAAAAACAAATACCAGACAATATGTGCAGTCCACATACATTCACTACCCAGACAGTAAAGTATTCCATATTCATTCCTATCAAGAAACTTCTGACATTATTCATGCCTATACTTACTAGTATGGAGCACTCTTGCTACAGACGACTCAGTGATTTTAGGAAATTACCTTGCAACAGGCCAATGCATCTGAGTGCTAAAGAGCAAATTACAGGCTCTTAATGTTTTCCCAGATATTTTCACATATGCTCTGTTATTATTTGTATTGCATTGCAGACTATCCTGAGCCATTTGACTTTAACAAGAGGCGACTTAAATTGTATGCTGTAGATCGGAGTGCATTCACCCAAGGAGATGTTGGCAGTAATAACCAAACACTCTGCTGTGCCTAATGAAGGTGTTTTCCTGAGGTCAGTGGGAGCTCAGACTGCTGAGGACTTCACAAACCTGAGTCTTTAAGGGCTTACCTCAGGAGCCCTTCTACATACCTGGAACCTGTCCAGATCATCATTTTTCTAAATTCTTCCAAGGATCTGAAACAACACTAAGTAGCTTCCAATCCTATTGCACCTGATCATTAGGCATGGATTGCTGTGATACACAGATGACCCTTTAAGTAAATGGTGTATGGGAGACGCATGCTACTGGGATAATGCTGAGTGAGAGTTGTCTGCTGTGGCACCAGGTCCAAATGAGTACTGGACCAGATGGATTGGTGTCTCATTTAGCTAGGTCATGGTTAACATACAAAAGTAATACATTGCCATCAATGAAAGTTGGCTGCTGACACTTTCAGGAGAGTCTCCTGTCTGTCTGAATATTATCTGGAAATAGACACATTCAAAAGTGTGGGGATGTAGGTACGTGTTTCAAGAAACTGTGGAAAACATCTGTGAAGGGAGTGGGCTTCTTTTTCGTAGTCCTTGTTATTCACAAAACCTAAAATCCCAGTTGCATTTTCACCGTATTATTGAAATTGTTTTCTGTCCTAACTTCTCCGCATCACTGTTAGAAACTATTGAGACCTGTTTTGAACACCAGAAAGACCTACATTTCACTAGTACATGAAAATAATTCAAGTACAGCAGAATTTTGGTAAAATTTAGACATAATTGCTCTAAGTGCTTTAACTGCTAGGACTTGGAAACTGAAGCACTGATGTAAATCAGTAACTGTGTTTAAGCTTTTAGATGTTTTCTTAATCTGTGGACAGTAAAACAATGCATAAGTTGAGAGTACATAAACTCAGAACCTTTTTGCTGCTGCAGATCCTTATGGTCTAAACTCTTTGATAAAAAATCCTTCTGTTCTCTTTCCAAAATGCTGTCTGCCACTTCAAAAGGGTGTAACTTGTATTGCACATGGGAATTTGCAATATCCAAGCAAAGAGAACGTCTGTTCTTTTTACACTTTCATACCAAGCACCCAGAAGAACCCTACTTGCTTTGCACTGCCTCAGAGAAGCAGTTTGATTCGAGTATATTTTTCCAACTCTGGGATTGAGATGGGAATCCAGGCATTTGGGAATCTGAGACAAAGCTTCATACCACAGAAAAACACGGCCACACAATTATTGAAGTGCAACAATACCCCCTCCCCGCCATAATATTTCACACAGCTCTGAATCAGATCCTGTACTAATATTTTGGAGTCACTTGTAAGATTTTTTTTTACCAAACAATTTAACATCTTCCCTCTCTTTGAGTATTTCCAGTACTTTAATATCTAGAGTGTATCTGATCCTGAACTGAAATTCCATATCACTGGGTGCATCTGCAAAACCAGAAATCTAGGCAGTAAAAGCAGAATAAGCAAAATTAAGTAGGCATAGCTTAAAAAAACCCACACTACTACACAGCTAATCCTTTTTAGCAAGTAAGTAAAAATCAAAGCATCTCATAAATGCGAAGCCTAGGCTGGCTAAAGAAACTCTAACACTTTCAGCATGAGACATGCAAGAGTGAGGATGCATGTTCATTTATTATTAAAAGTGCTGCTATTATGTGGGGAGGGAAAGGAAATTATTAACTGGTAAGTTATCTTAAAAATCATGTAACAGTTATTTCCCCTCCACGATGTGGTCTATAAATGATCCCTTTATTTGCCCCAAACTTGTAGCACGTTTATATCCTATTAAAATATTTTTTCCCAGTTTTGTTTGGCATGAAAACGACTGATGTAGAAACGATCGGCTAGATCTCCGAGTAATTTAAGTGATGGCAATTCTGTCACATGAAATGCAATTATTCTGAATTGCAGCAGGTGGGCTGTGTTCCTAATTTCAGAGCAACTTTCTGCCCTCCAGGCACACGCCGGGAGGGGAGGGGGGATGCGCGGGTTTTCCCTTGTGCTGCAGGAGGGCTGCGGAGCGGGTGGCCGAGGTACCTCCGGCGGGACGGACGCGGACAGCCCGGGACACCGCAGCATCCCCCGAGGGCTCCGGGCCCGGCAGCGCCTACCCTGCCCCGGGGCGGCCGGGACAAGTCCCTCAGGACGGCAGGGTCACATCCCGCGGGGCAGCGCCGGGGCAGGCTCGGGGTTCGCGGAGCTGCGGCCGCCGCTCCGCCCGCGTCCCCTCCCCCCGGCGAGGGCGGGAGCGGGGCCGGGCGGCGGGAGGAGGAGCAGCCGGAGCCCGAGTCGGGGCTGGATCGCGGCGGCCCCGGCGGAGCCTCCGAAGTTGGCGCTGCCGGCGGAGGCGGCTCTCGGCCTCGTCCCGCCGCTTCCGGGGCTCCGCCGGCGGAGCGGGCCGGGTAAGGGGGAGCGAGCGGCGCCGGCAGGAGCCGAGCCGAGATGAAGAAGCCGGACGGGAAGGTAGTGCTGCTGGGGGACATGAACGTGGGCAAGACCTCCCTGCTGCACCGCTACATGGAGCGGCGCTTCCAGGAGACGGTCAGCACCGTCGGCGGCGCCTTCTACCTGAAGCAGTGGGGGCCGTACAACATCTCCATCTGGGACACCGCAGGTGAGCGGCCCCCGCGGGCTCCCAGCAACTTGCGGGATGTTTGCCGACAGGCTGCCCCTCTCCTCCGGGTCCGGGGCGAGCGGCGCTGCCGCGGTCGCGGTGCGTGTGGCTTTCCTTTCGCCAGTTTTGGCTCCACGCTAAGGTACGGGCTGTTGATGAGAAGGACTGCGGCCGGGGGACGTGGCTCGGGACAGCCTCACCTTTCGGGAAGCGGCGGGCAGCAGCCGATGGGCAGAGCGGCCCCCGAGCCCTGCCCCGGGGCTTAGCGCCGTGTCCCGGCACTACGGTAAAAGCAGGCGCCCGAAACACAGGGGTTGGCGGTGGGACAAAGTCTGAAAAGAAGCACAATTTTGAGGGGCCAGAAGGGGTCTTACATCTGCTCGTCTCCGGTATCTTTAGACTTGCTTTGTGAAATGTGGGTGTACAGGGAAGATTGCGGCGCGGGTTTGCTTTCTTTTGCCCAGGTAGATTGCTACTGATGGCAATTTCAGGTAGGAATTGGAGAGGTTACCGCTTGTGTCCATCCCTTCTCAGTGGGTGGTGTTGAGCATCCCTTTGGCATCAGCTGGTGTCAGACTCGGACTTCCAAACGCGCGCTGCTCGCCAGCCCCTCAGACGTGGCGTTCCCTTGGCCACAGCAGTACGAGCATAAGGATTTAATGCACAGAGAGCATGGGCTGCAGGCAGTTCCTGTCTGGGATAGCAGCAAGGGGCTGTCTGGCCCGTTCTGTTGAGGCAGGCAGCATCTTTGGGTTGCAGGAAGGAGGATGGGTTGTGGTTTGGAGGCCTGGGGTAGAGGAGGTGAGAGAGCATGGACTGGAGAAGTGGTTTGTGGTCTTAGTCATATGAATGTCTTGCTCTTGATTATTAAGTCAGTAAGCTCCCCTCTGTCACGTAAAGGGCCAAGAGTGTCCTGATAAATGAGGTCTGTGAACACTCCTGCCTGTTAAATTGCTCTTGGGGAAAAATAATCTTGTTCAATATCTTTTTGTTTTCATGTTTAGCTGGATTTTAAAACATTTATTACTGGCAACATGAAGAATGCAGATTATATGCCCTTGTGAAACTTGTGGAGCTGCAGCAGCGTGCAATATTCCAGTTTCCTTTTGGTGACGTTTGAGAGAGAAGTTTGTTTGCTGTGTCACTTCATGTCACAATGTAGTCCAAAACGGCTTTTCCGGCATCAGGAATTGAGAAGGAGAAAGGGAAGAGACGAAACTGCAGAGAAGTTATGCAGAAACACTTTTGCGGGATGGGGAGGAGAAGTTTTAGAACTTTTGCTTCTTGTGCTTCTAATCTGTTACTGTGATGAAAGCTCTCTACCAGTAGCTGTGTTTTAAATGTACCTTCTATGTCCACTGCAGTATTTTTGAAAGAAAAATCTGCTTCAGTTTTGGAATTGATGTGTTTTACTGTGGAGAGTCTCATGTGGGCAATTGCTGCTTGTTTCTAATAAGCCAGACCCACATCAGAGATTAACAGTGGGTTTTATTTCAACGGAAGAATTATCTTGGTGAGACTGTTCTTTGGTAATTTCCATTACACCCTTCTGATTTTTGTTTTCATACGCAATAAAGTAAGTCCCTCCAAGGCTTGTCTGCTGGGTTTAGAACTTTTTTTTCTCAGTCATTTATTCTTATTGCAGTATTTTAGGCCATGTTAGTTGAGGTTTCAGGTTCCAGCTTTGTGAGGGATCTGGAAAGGTTTAGAGGTGGGTTCTCCATGGGCCAGATGAAGCACTCAGGTGATTCCCGTTTCAGGGTAACACAAGTGTTCAAGGCTCAACAATTGCCTTCCCAGTGGCCGTGGTTTCCTCTGCACCCTGGAGCAGGGCTACTGCTGATGCTGCTGCCTGTGTAGCACCGCAGGAGAAGCTCCTGCTGCTCCCCCCAGCTCAGCAGTACTTCTGCTGCAGGACTGCTGAAGCTGTGTTTGCAGAACACCTGTTGAAAAGTGTTGCTGGATTGTACTAGGAGGGGAATAGTACGTCTTCCTCATCCTTCTCTGTTGTTGGAGCTAGCACTGAACCCAGCTGTCCCGTCTCTTGGGTTCAGTGGCAGGCACAGACTCTTGCGCTGTCTCTTTTTTGGCTTGGGCTTCTGCAGAACAATGAAAGTTGCTGAGATTGGGATAGACTGTTTTGAGGCCTGTGGGCTTTGGTTTATTAACAGCTCTTGTTAATCTTAGGAGAAGTAGAAGCTCCCAGGGCACATATGTGCTTTCTCCTGACCTGGTGATGAAGGAAGGGACCTTGTGGATGCTTGTAGCTGATGTTAAGTCACAAGGGGATTCAAAAGTCTGCATTATTTCTTTCTTTATTATGTTATTTTGTGTGGACCTTATGTTTTTGCTGGCCACAATGTGCCTGGAGACCTTGGCCTGTGGCTTTTATCTCTCTATAGTCTCACTGTTTTATCTCTACCAGGTGGATACCAACTAAGCTTGGAATTTGTGTAGTAAGGAGGAGTTTAAAATTTAGCTTTTTTGTCTGTTTATTAACCTGACTTGCTTACTACTGAATTCTTGTGAAGCAGTTACAGGATTATCAAGTACAGATATGTTGTTTTCTTTAATTACCTCTGTGTAAATATATAGAGAATCCAGCAAGAAACAAACATCCAGGAGGTATAAAATTCTGCAGCACAGCAGTATGACAAAAGTATGGTTCAAAGTTTTCACCCATCCTACCTACCTAAATTCCGAGTGCTAGCTCAAGATGTCCATCTTAATACCTCAGTAGTACTTTATACAGTATACAGTGTTGAAATATGGAAGGTTTGGCCTAAAAAAATGAGAGTGCTTGGTAGTAACTACTGTACTAGTTCAAGATATAATTAAACAAAGTAAACTGGAATGCATCTTCTTTTTTTAATTTTCTCAGTTCTTGTCATATCTTGTCATAAAGTATGTTTATTTTTGTTGTTGCTTATCAGCATTATTTTGAGGACTGTTATCTCCACAGACATGCCTTATAATTTACTTACAGTTTGGTTGGTATGGTTATTTGTTGTTCTGGTATGGATTAGGTGTTTGGCAACATAAGCTTCAATACACTGAAGCTTCATTCCTGTAATACAGAGTTTTGTTTGTACAAGATTAGACTTTAGTGATTGATGAGAACATCTGCATAATGGTGATTGATCAAAAGTTAAGTACAGATGGATATTAGTACTACACAAGTTTAATTGCCCCTCTTCTGAATTATTTAGAATAAGTGTGATTTTCACTCACCACTCTGTTGACATTGCATTCCTTCCCTCATTTTACCAGGAAGAATTAAATTTGCTTGCCACAGTGCTTGAAATTTATATTTCTGTGTTGTTATCACTCAGTGAATCACAGTGTGCACACCTGACCTGTTCTACCAAGTTAGGTCTGAAGTGCAAATCAGTTATTTCAGGGAGGACTCTTTCTTTTGGCTGTACGTTCACACTCCTTATCTCAGGAAAATCAGCTGCTTAGTCTAGTCTAAATCTTTCATGTTCTTATCCACAGGTCATGTAAATGGATGTGCAGAAGTTGTCAGACTTGATTGTTTTTTTATGTAAATGCTCATGGCAAATAGTTCAACATTTCCAGTTTCCCAATTTGATGATTATGAGAGAAGTTATTTGGAAATTTCATCCAATTCAAAGAAACAAATGAGCCACAGATGGAAGAATACTTGTGAGAAGTATCATATGCTTGCCATGTTTCAAAGCTCTTTTTTTGCTTAGCCATCTGCTTATGACTGTTTCTTCACTGTCAGGGGCTTGGATAGATGGTCTTGTGTCTGACCTAGCATGGCTGTTGTTGTATTTGTGGTTGGTGTAGAGAATTATTTATTACTCCTTATATTCTGATGCTATGGATTACCTTTGTTTGTTTTCTCTTTGGATCAGTTAATTCAAAGGAATTTAAAAAAATAAACTTTACACTTTCAGCATGTTTTAAAGGACTAGTCTGCTGGATAGGGTCTGTAAAGCATATGAGTACATGCTTTGAGACCTTCATACTAGTATTTTTGAAGTAGTATTTTTTGGAACAAAGAAAGTAAGCAACAGCATCAGCCAGAAGAACTTTCTCATGTGGAAACACACTGGACACTCAGGATGCCAAAGCTATATATATAGTTCATGTATATATTTATCTGCTAGGCAGTGCTGACAGCAGCTGCAGAGTAAACCAAAACTTCCTGCTGGGTGCTGATGGCATGCAGCTCTGAGCTAGCATGTAATCTTTTGTCTCTGGCAGCAGAAAGCATCCTGAAGTTTTTGAGGGTCTTGGCCCTGCACCACCATTAAACCTAAAATAATAATGTGAGGTGGCTACAACTAATGATATTGTGGGAGTCTTTTGGTTGTTCAGGCATGTTTTCTGATACCTTGGTATTTCAAAAGGTAAAACTTGTTTGTGTGTTATATTTCAGTCTCTCTAGGTTGACATTTATTCTTCTGACAGGTAAGTGTTGCTCCCAGCAGCAAGGTTTCTTAATTATTAGTGGTCATGTCCCCTGTGTTGCTGGCTTAGTATTGAAGCAGCCAACCAGTAAATTAATGACAAGTATTTTAGAAAGTGCACTTCAGAATCCTGTAATTCTATTTTAAGAAGCTGAGTTTTGAACTTGCCAACAGATATTCATGCCGCATTATAATGGGGAAACATAAACGTTAACCGGGAAAACAAACTTCCCTTCTTTTCCTTCCTGTCATCATGAGCTGTCTGTCTGCCTGCAAGAACTGACTTGACTGTTTTCTTCTGGGAATATTCAGCTATCAGTTCATGTTTTTACACCTTCCGCCCCTTTATTTTACACCTGCAATTTTTTTTTTCCCCTACTTGTCAGACCTAGTAGAGTTAGGGACAAAGGAGATAAACATAGCCTGGAAAAGGCTTTTCTGTGGCTTGGGTCACCCGCAGCGTACCTGCCTAATGAGTGCATCCATCTCTTGTGACTGGTTTGCTGATGTCTGATGGATCAGTGCTGGTGACCACGTGTGAATTGCTCACAGTTTCTGATCTCTGACCGTGAGGGTTTCATAGGCTGCAGTTCAGGCAGCTGCCTGTGCTGAGCTTTCTCAGGCTGAGCTTTCTCCAGCGAGGTGTGAATGTTTAGCTGGTAAGATGTGTCAGGTTCCTCCTGGTAAGAAGTGTTGAAGTGTTAGGTTCCTTCCTTGCTTAGTTAGGCTTTGAGTTTGGGTTGTTTTTTTGGTTGTGTCCCCCCCCCACCTCGAATTTATCTGTGTTAATGTACACTTCCTTCTGTGCATAAAATACCTTGAGTTAAAAGGAATCCATAAGGATCATTGAGTCCAATTCCCTGTGCCTTGCAGGATTACTTGAAACTAAACTGTGTGAACAAGAGCATCCTCCATATTCTCCTTGAACTCTGACAGGCTTGGTGCTATGGGGAGCCTGTACTAGTGACTGACTGCTCTCTCAGTGAAGAACATTTTCCTAATGTCCAATCTGAACTTCCACTAATGCGGCTTCATTCTGTTTCCTCATATAGGTGGAGACCCAGCAAAGGTCTCAGGGGAAACCTGGGATAGGGTGTGACTTGGACCTTGTAATATGAGATCAGCCCAGGTAGGCTGGTCTTCCTGCTGCCCTGGAGCCAAACATTCCCTTGTGGTGAACAATATGCAAATCGGCAGTAGGGAGGGTGGAAGCACGGTCCTTCATCGTGTTGAAACAGAATTAAGAGAGAGTAGGATTCAAATGACGTATTTTCCTCACAAGTGAGGACTAGTAGTAGCTGCTTTATTTGATATTCTACTGGTTTTGACTTTTGGAAGTAGGGGTTTACAGCAAGGGAAAAGAAGCTGCAAAGGAGATGGTTGGATAGGTTAATCAAAGGTAAAAAGGACTCTGATGCGTGTGCCTTTCTGAACCTGGTGGAATGGTGACAGTAGTTGGGGTTGGGTGTTGCTGAATGTGTAATGAGGTATCTTTAGTTGAGGAGGTTGCTTGTTGGAAGTACATAGGGGCTATCATCTCGAAAAGTGTCTTGGGCATCAGAGATCATTTAGTGAGGCAGGATACTGAGTGTGTACCTGTGCTCAAGAGGCGAGGGCTAACAACATCAAGATGGAAAGATGGAAATCATGGAGAATTAAAAGCCCTTAATGCTTCGCTGGTGTGTCGTGGCTCAGGGACCAGTTACCAACAAGACTCTTTGATTTTATTTTTTTACTTTTCCTTTTGCCTTTGGGAAAATTATTCTGCAGAATATTATGTTGACCTCTGCATGTTAGTTGTTCATCAATGTTGTATGTAAAATAATGACGGCTGAGGACCAGTGCCTCATACACAGATACCATGACTTCCCTGGGATCACTGTGTATGGTTATAGGTTATATATTTCCACATCCTGAAAAGGAAATCATAAGAGTGCAAGTCTGAAGGGACAGTATGGCTAGCGGCTGAGAAAAATCTCTTGTGTACACGATGAAATCCCTGAAGAGAGTTCACTGTCAGTGAGCTTTGTATCTAAAGTGTGTGAAGCAGATTCAGAGGCAGGAATAAAAGTTTAACTGTAGACCATTGCTGGAAGCATGGTTTTGTTATTGTGAAACTGTGCACCAGATTACTTTTTTCTGCAGCGAGTGTTTTCTGTAAAGAGTAGATTAACCTCGGAAGTGATTAAGAATATGAAGAAATAATGGACTGTCTGGAGGAGGTCCTGGGGGAAGTTCCATTTTCTGTGTCCTGCAACTGAAGAGTATAATGATACACAAGTTAAGTCAAAGGTATCAAATTCATCACACCTGAAAGAAAGTGATTTTGTATGCAAATGAAGTAAAAATGCAGAAATACCTTGTCAGAGGGAAATGTGAAAAATGCATATCAAAAAGAAACAGGAGACAAAGAAACGCACTTTGTTTATTCAGCTATGGCTAACTCACTTTATTGAAGGAGGAATTTTATTTTTAATGTATAATTTTAGTACTGACTCTTGCAGAGGCACGTTAATGTGGCGGTTATGCCACCTTGTGAGTACTTGATGCAGGCCAAGATAAATGTGTGTGAACCTCTGCCATACCTTCTGTATTCCAGCCCCATGTTACATTCACACTTTGCATGTGGTATTTAATAATGGCATGCCAAGTGACTGTGGTGTTCTAGCCTAAGTGGGAAGTTACTCAGCAGTTCAAGTGAGACTCCCCTCGAACAGTATCAGTGGTCTGAGATCTGTGCCTGGCTAAAGCTGTCCAGTGTCATGCCAAGGCATTGTGTCTTGACAAGCATGAGCAACTTTGGAGTCCTCAGTAGGTCAAATGAGTTTGTACAAGTTCTCAAACTGATTGAATAAGTCATGTTTTTAAGTCACAGATTGTAGGTTGGGGCAATACTGAGCATCTTCACAATGAAGAATTTGGGCCTTTGACATTGTGTTCTTTCTTCCCTAGTTACTGAAGGAGGAGGTGTATTTTCCAGATGTATCTGTCAAAACTGACTTGACAGCTGAAAGGTTAGTTCAAGCACTGACTGCCTGCTTTGTGACAACACTGAAAATGTATGAGGGAGGCATGAAAAAGAAAAATGGTTAGGAAAACAATAAATGCAATGACAAAGCTGCTGGCAAGACTTGCAGACATATAGAAGTTCATCTTCCTAGTGAATTGGGAGCAGGTGTGAGAGAATGTAGGAAACTTCAGAAGGGTGTCCAAGAGCTGGATTATATGCTTCAGTAAAACTGGTCTCCTACTAGGGTAGTATGTACAGGGAAAGATAGACGTTCTGCACAAGAAAGCAAGTTATTAATGCCCTGTTGCACTGTTCAGTTTGGCTTCAGTATTTGTGAAATGTATACCTGAGCTGTCTAAAAACCAGCTTTTTAAACAGTTTGAGCATGAGGGGAAAACATGTGGACAGCCAGCAGTTCTCTCTCTAGCTGAGTAAATAGTGTTGCGCAGAACAGCAGAAGGTTTAATAGGGTGTAGAGATGAATGTGTACAAAGTAACTCATGTTGACTCAGTTGTGGTGTTTTTCTGAGATACTAGCCATATTCTATAATGAAAAAAACAAACACCTACTTAGAACTGTCATTATACATTTAGGTGCTTGAACTTAGGCAGTCAGGTTTGTGATGTCTTTTATTGACTATGCAATGAACTTTTTTTTAGCAAGGAAGAAAGGTGATTGAGTGCTTAAAATACAAGTGTGGGGCGGGTAACTAGCTGCTAGCTGTATGATTTTACAGTTACTTCTTCGAGTGCTCATGTATGGTGAGTACATTTCTTGTTTCATCTCGTGTACATGCACACTATGATGGCACAAATGTCAAAGCTGGGGAGATTTATAACCTCACAGTGCCTTGGCTGAGCTGCTGCTGCTGCTGTGGGCTAGTTTAAGTATCTTTACTTCACACTGCAATCACATCTATCTAGATGAGTTGTTTTCTTCACTGCCATTATTGTTTCGTGTTGAAGCCACTAGCCATGTGAGCTTCCAAGTGGCAGTGTTTCACTGCCTGAACTGAAGGTACACTTAGTAATCCCTCCTCTGGGTCAGGCTGTGCTGTTGCAAAATAGCCAAACAAGTAACCTTTGTTTGGGTCTCCATCTAGAAAGTTGCTGAGTTTGTGGTGGTTACATTTGGAGCCATTAAAATTATGGAACCGAAGAATCATACTCTCTTACAGGTCTGAATGATTTCCTTTCTTTCAGGGTAACACTGGATTGATCAAAAGGCATCAAAGTTGTGATAAATTCCTTTTCCTGCGCCTGTCATATTAATTGTAACTTCATATTCAGTACCTGAAGATATGCCCAGGAGATGAGACTTCAACTTGATGATTAAATTTAATTTAAATTAAATTAAATTTTATGCAGGTGGTGCTGCAGAGAACAGAGGTGGTCAAAGGAAATGAGTGGGTTTTTTTGCTCTTAATTTGAACTCTTAACATAAGTAGTTTATCATCCTTCATCACAGGAGATCCAGGATAGCTTCCTTTAGGACAACCAACTCAATAAGCATACCAGATTTCCACACCTACCTGCATGGGGAAAGAAACAAATCTAGAAGATAACTTCTTAACATGGTTTTTAAAGGGAGGTAGATAATCAGATGTGTTGGTGAGGCCTGTAGTGTATCTTTCCATCTCTCAGGAAGCAGACAAGAATTGAAGTTGGCTTTGCATGGGCCACCAAGGACCCATTCATGGAAGATCTCTGCTAACAGCCTAAAGACTTGTGTGAGCTTGAATTTATTACTGTTTTGTAGATAAAGCTAAAACAGGAAATGTGTATATCAGGTTTTGCCTTTTCACCAGTTCCATTGCAGCAAAAATATGTTTCAGTCTAGTCTGTAGCATGATAGAAACATCAGCTACAGGACTCCAGGAGGAGACACATTTCAAACTTTCAGTACTTAAAAAGACTGATGTCTTATGATGAAATAAAGCTTCTGTGCTTTAATTTTTTTTCTGTTCAACTCTTTCATAAGTTTGTTGGGGTGTTTTTTTGTTTTGTTTTGGGGTTTTTTTGTTTGGTTTTTTGTGGTTTTTTTTGTTTGCTTGGGGTTTTTTTGTTTGTTTTTGGGGTTTTTTGTTTTGTTTTTGGCTTTTGTTTTTTTCCGTCATAAAAATAATTCATCATGTCCTCAGTAACAGAGAATATGTCCTTTATTTTTTTTTTTCTGGTTTACAAATTAATGAATTGAAGAGTGGAATATTGGAATAATTTTGTTCAATAAGGATTCAGCATGCCATGTAGATACTTCTTTCTGTTGCCTCAGCTTCTCCTTTTGATACACTGACATCTTTTCTATGTTCTATCACATGATTTAATATTCCTAAGTGCTGTCTATGTACCTCATGAAATTCTTACAAAATACAGAGAAAGGATGTTGTCCAGCCATCCAACTGCTCTTACAGACTTAGTTTAAAAATAGTGTCTTTAGTACAGTTGAAATAGCAGGATAATTCTTGATTTACATTCTGCAACTGATGCCTACTTATGAGTTTTTAGCCATGGATAATATTCAACCATAGATATTTAAATATGTGTGATTTTACTTTTCTCTTAATTATATAATTATCTGGAAAATGAAGATTAGCTTAGTTAGACCTTCAAGAAAATGTCAGTAATAATATAATAACTAGAAACCACAAAGAAACAGTTTGGGAGGCAGGGCAAGAGAAATGAATGTGTAGGACACTTCCTGAGGAATGTAAAGCAAAAGTCAGGAAGATTGAAGTAGCCTTTAAAAAAAGAGAAATGTCTAAATGCTGCTTATTGCTGGCGTAATAATTTCTCTACATGGGATCAACAGACTTTGGGAACGTGAGCTTAGGCAGAAATCAGTCCACTCAAGGACAGCAGTACAAAGACATACATGCGTGATGATGTGCCCTGGTTGCAATGACCTTCAGTTGAGCTTCTGCTCCCTGCTTCCCTTTCCCTGAGGGGTTTAGGCTGACCAGCTTCCCTTTCTGGTTGTGCAGATTACTTCAGTGACTGGACTGAAGCTTTGTGCAGTTTAATGCCTTATGTTGTGAAAGGCCTCAGAAATTCAGTTTCAGTTCTTTGCAGTGGGGTCTGTGATTAGGACATATGAATCTGTTGTCGCTCTCTTCTTAATTGGTGAAGGTAGAAATAAATATTTCAATAATCTTCTAGGGGGCTTTTTGTTTAATCCTCGACTGTCATTTGGTCTCAAAACAAAATAAAAAAAAAAAATAAAAAAACAACAAAACCCAACCAACCAAAAAAAAAAAACCAGCAAAGATTTTTGTTCATTCAGAAAAGGGAGAAATAAAAATGAAAGGAAAAGCTCTCTGTAGTTGTTGGCATCTTCTAAGCCTTGTAAAATCTTGTGATTTCCTGTAAGTGAGATTTAAGTGTTTTAAAACAAAACCAAAACTCCCCACTGGTATAATGAGTGAATTTATTTTTTTACCTTTTTTTTTTTTTCACCTGAAACAGTTTCTTGCTTATTCAAAAAGTATATCTCTTAAGTCTGTGAAACTAAAAATGTCTCAAACTGCTCAGCTCCTCCAACCCCTCCAGCATGATTGCTTCTTATTTTTGTGAGACTATAAGACTTTCTTTAGGACATGAGCTTTCCCTCTCACAGCAGACAGCTGTATGTATCACATTTGTATTGTTTCCCTTATGTCCTTTCCTCTTCTAGCATTGTGCGCTTTTCCCACATTGTCCTGCTCAACTTCTTTTTTTGCTTTAAGCCTTGGAAGCCCAGTGGAAGTGGAATAGTTGGCGTCTATCCTCCTTTTGAGTGGCAGAGTACTTTGTGACCTAGAGATACTGCCTTAATTATGAAAGAAAAAGATGCAATGCAAGCAAATTTATAGGCAGTTCGCCTTCCGTAAGGAGCTTCCCCTCTTGGCATGAGGGTTGAATGGGCGGACACTGGACAGTGGTAACACTTCTCTTTGTAGCTTATTTTGTATAGAAAGTTCAGAACTGAGTTTGTGATTTTTAGTGGTACTCCCTTTGTACAAGGTTAGAGAACATTAATGAGATGAGATTAATTCAAGCATTAAAGAAACTAAAATTGCATGACAGGCATGGTAAATAATCAATGCCTCTAAACAGTGGATGCCTTTACGTGGTAGGCAGAGAAGCCAGAAGTAGAATTAAAAGGGAGAAGTAATGCTGGAAATGTAAATCCACGTGTTTATCTTAGCCAGCACAAGTTCTGAAAACACAAGTCATGCATCCTGTGATAAAATTATCTGAATGAGATGAAAAAGTTTTAAATATATTTCCACAAACCCAGGCAGCAGCGCTATGTCTGGCACAGTCTCCCACGTCTGGTACTTGCTGAAGGCGGCCTAGCAGATCACCAGAACTGCCTCCTGCTTTTGACAAATAGCAACTATTTAGAAGCACCTGGTGAAGAAGATTTTAACTGAGTAGAAGCTGGTGGTGGTTAGTAAGGAGTAGAAGCAGTTGTAATTTTCTTGAAGTTGAGAACCTTCCTATAAATCATTGAAAACATTGAAACAAATCATAAAAATTACCTATTCAATGGGCCTATATTTATGTCCCATGTTGTTAGTGTTTCTCTTCCAAAAAATAAAAGAGTTGGGTTTTTTTCATGCAATTTGCAAGGTCCATGGCCTTTATTTCTACCAGGTTAGCAAGGTACTTTTCAAATTGCTAGTGAAGGCTGATTTGAAATGAAACTCAGTGTTACAAATCAGGAGCTAGCTCATAGTTACCTCCTACACCTCAGTTCCACTTCACCAGAAGATAATTTAGCCTTAAATAAGATGCACTTAGGGAGTATCTGCAGGGGAAAACCCTCTGTGGTTGCCTGCTATTTATCTAATAACCTGAGCTTCCTAAAGTGTTTTGGACAACTCCGTGTTATTCATTATGTGTGCAAGAATCATTCATCACTTCTAAAACATGTGACACAGAAGGTCACTTCTGACAAAAACAGCCTGCCAGTTCTCAAATATGTTTTTATGAAACCTGGACTCTGTTCTTCAGAATGTCAGTGCTGTGATTTGTAGATGCCTTCCCCCTCCCCCCCAAGTCATGATCAGTGATGTCTTGCACTAACTTTAGTTTTGTAGAAGCTAGGCCATCTAGAAGTACTTCTAGTTCTCTTCTTCCTGTTCTTTACTCCTAGTCAACCTGTAAAGGTACTAGGAGGATAGAAAATTTGTGGAAATAGTGCTTGAGGTGCTGTCTACATATGGGCCTAAGAATTAATTTTATCTCCAAAAGAAATCATGGCCGATATACTTGGGTCCCTCTCTCTCTATTGTAGTGCCCCAGTGCCTGTAGTGAACAATGCGGTGCTGCCGTGGAAGAAGAGGATGGTCTCTGGCTGTGGGATAGGGTTGGAAAGTACATTCCCAGGGATATGTGACCTTCCAGGCTGATTACTGAAGGATAAAAACTGGTTGCTTCTGGTGGTTTGATGCTTTGGTAGAAACAGCCAGTGTCCTGGGATGGCCCTGAAGTGTAGCACTGAGGGCCAGTGCTTGGCTCTGTTGGCCTGTCTCTGGTGCTAATACTTTCAAAATATTGATGGAAAGACCTGTTATGGAAGTGGGGTTGATATAAAATAGGTTCTGCTGTAGCTAACATTCTTGTAAATGAATGGTTTGGGTTGGAAGGGACCTTAAAAAAACATCTTAGTTCCAATCTCCCTGCCATGGGCAGGGTAGCCACCCACTAGGTCAGCTTGCTCAGGGCCCCATCCAACCTGTTCTTGAACACTTCCAGGGATGGAGCATCCACAACCTCTCTGGGAAACAAGCTCTGAAGCTCTCCTGTGGGTCTGAAAGAAAGCTAACTTACTGTATTATCATGTGTGACTCTCCTTGCATGGGTGTGCACAAAAAAGTTTATAGCTGCTTATTGGTGGTTTGGCTTCCTATACTTGGGAAGAAGGGAATGGAAGACTGACAGCCAGGAGGCAGAGATACATATAATGTGTTTGGGGTTAAAGTGGTAGTATGGAAAAAGAAGAATGTTTCTAATAGAGTAGACCATTTAATTTTATTTATGGTTGGATACAAAACTAATCCAAAGAGGCTCTGCAATCAGTAACAGTAAACTCTTTCTTTCTTCTCTAGAATGTCAATGTCCTTAATTAAGACTTTTTTGAGTTCATTGTGTTTCCTCACTCAAAAAATAGTGTGGTGTGTTGTACTGAATGATGTGGTATGTATATAGTTACTTTTCTGCAAAAAATCCTGTGGGGAATTTGGATTCTAAAAAAACCAGTTGTAAAGAGCTATCTAAAGCAAAAGCAAACTATCTAATGAGGAAGTTGAAAAGCCTAACTAAACTTAAAACAGGAATAAAAAATGAAGAAAAACAGGAAGCATTTCTTGTCTGTGAGGTAGTGGGCAGACTGACCCAGCAACTCTTTGCAGGAATGCTGACAAGTGATAGCATTTCAGAGCACCTATTGAGATACATTTAGGAGGGCAGTCTCAACTAAGCCCCACGTAGTCTCTTGCTTACTCTGCCCCACTGGGATGGGGGAGAGAATTGTAGGGGTAAAAGTGAGAAAAGTTGTGGTTTGAAAGACAAATTAATGGGTAAAGCAAAAGCTGCATACACCAGCAAAGCGCAGACCCAGGCATCCATTCCTCATGTCCCATTGGCAGGCAGGTGTTCAGCCATCTCCAGGAAAGCTGGGCTCCATCACACATACTGTTGACTTGGGAAGACAAGCACCGTTACTTTGAACATCCCCCGTTCTACCCCCCTCCCCCACCTTTATATGCCAATGATGCCCTCTGATCAGTTGGGTTCTTCTGTCCTGGCTATGTCCCCTCCTGACTTCTTGTGTACCTTCAGTCTGCTCACTGGTGGGGTGATATCACAGAATCAATTAGATTGGAAAAAAGCTCTGAGATTGAGTCCAACCTCTGATCAGACACCACCACGTCAGCTAGACCATGGCACTCAATGTCACGTCCAGTCTTTCCTTAAATGTCCAATGTCGAATCACTCTGTGAAGAGTTTCTTCCTGAAGTCCAAGCTAGACCTCCCCTGGTGCAGCCTAAGACTATGTCCTCTCATCCTGTCCCTAGCTGCTTGGGAAAAGATACTGACCCCCACCTGGCTGCAACCTCCTTTCAGGTAGCTGTAGAGAACAATATAAGGTCTCTCCTGAGCCTCCTTTTCTTTGGGCTAAACACCCCCAGCTCCCTCAGCTGGTTCTCACAGGACTTGTGCTCCAGACCCTTCACCAACTTCATTGCCCTTCTTTGGACATACTCCAGCCTCTCATTGTCATTCCTGAACTGGTGGGCCCAGAACTGGACACGGTACCTGAGGTGTGTCCTCACCAGCGCTGAGTACAGGGTAAGAATCACTTCCCTAGTGCTGCTGACTACACTACTCCTGATACAGGCCAGGATGCCACTGGCCTTCTTGGCCACCTGGGCACACTGCTGGCTCATGTTCCACCACTGCTGACCAGCACCCCCAGGTCCTTTCCCACTGGACCACTTTCCAACCACTCTTCCCTGAGCCTGTAACACTGCAGGGGGTTGTTGTGACTGAGGTGCAGGACCTGGCACTTGGCCTTGTTGAACCTCATCTCACTGGTCTCAGCCCATCAATCCAGCCTGTCCAGGTATCCCTGCAGAGCCTTCCTACCATCCAGCAGATTGACACTCCCACCCAACTTGATGTCCACAAATTTGCTAATGGTAGATTCAGTCCCCTCATCTAGATCATCAATAAAGATATTAAACAGGACTAGGACCAACACTGATCCCTGGGGGACATCACTAGTGACTGGACACCAACTGGATGCAGCCCCATTCAGCACCACTCTCTGGGCTTGGCCATCCAGCCACTTCTTAACCAAGCAAAGAGTGCACCAGTCCAAGCCATG
>VWZG01003989.1:7838-28815 GCA_013396735.1 Grallaria varia
CGGCCGAGCTCGCGGGGAGCGCGTTTTCGCTATTATTGCAATTATTACAACTTCCTGCACAGGTCGGAGGTCGTTCATAATTCACGCTTCTGTCATCTTTACACATGCCAAATGCAGTCTATTAAGCATAAATAAAATTTCAAGTGCCTGACCAGGAAAAGTAAACTGGGATTCATAACAATGAGGCCTTATTCATCCTTTCAAAAGTAAATTGTGTGTGTTCCTTTTCTTCCCCCACTCCTCTCCTTTCCCTTTATGGCTCTGCAGTTTGGGAGCTTGTATTTGTGCTCGGTAGCAGAGATCTCTGACCTGCGGTGTGGGCAGGCACAGGGGACTGATGGGCCAGGCCTCCCCCAGCTTCTCCCCACCTCGGACCCGCTGAACTTTGGAAGTGTTTCCAGATCTGGATCCGATTTTGCTCTTCCTACATAAACTGCAGTCACACACGGCTGATCCCAGGGCATGCGAGTTGTGCATCTGGACTTTGCTTTTTTTGGGGTTTTTTTTTATCCCCCTACTCCTCTGGTTGTTCCTCTCCTGTGCAGTAGCTCTTCCTGTGCTCAGTCTCAAGACAGACTCACACAGGTTAACCCGAAAAAGTTGGGTAATGGAACAGGCTCGGTGGGCTGGAGAAGTGCTATCCAGAAAACAAATATCTTCCATTAATTACTGTAGAGTCAGGACTGTGCCCAAGGAATCCTCAAGCTTTGCAATTGAAAAATCCACTTATTCTGTGTTAGCATTTCCTAATACAAAAAATACAGTGGAGGTGCTGTTGTTGGAAAACATGGGCAGCCTGAGAGAGGAGACCTTTAGGGCTGGGGGGATTTATGAGCTTCCTCATCTGAGAGTTGCAGGGGCCCCCCCATCACCAACCTGCTGCTGCCTCAAAATTCGGGTGACATGGTTCATTGCAACAGTTGGGAATCTCACTTTTTCTCAGACAGGATAATTCCAGGAGGTTTTAAGTGAGAAGAGGGAACAAAAAAAGCTTTTTGTGTAAAGCAAGATGGATAGCTCTTAAAATCAGATTAAATTTGTGTGCACGACCATTTTGGTTTAAAATTCAGTATGTTTTGGTTTAGATCCTCACTGCAGCATAAATTGATGTAAAAGCTGTTAGTGCAGGTGGTTTGCTTTAGGACATGCAGACATTAAAACAAGCTATTTTAAATAACAATTAAAGTTAGTATTATAATAACGTGGAAATGTCAGAGCTGGGAATCTGTCACTTGGCCCTTGTTTTGGAGGGTATTCGGTCTGAGATGCAAAATAAAGAAACATTTCTCAGTCTTAAACATGAAGTTTTTTGGAACACTCTGTCTCATCTCCCCGCTGAAGTGGTGGAGGGACTGGCCAAGGAGTTTCTGATGGGCAGTTTGATCATCTCTCTTATTTTTGAGCACCAACACAGGCAAGACAACTGGCTGCAGTCCTGTTTAGGGGTTTGTCCCACAGCTGCAGGAAAGATGGAGCATCTTACCAGGGAGCAGGGATGCTCCCCAGCACAGCGGTCGGTGAACAAGGGCCTCTTTATGCCCCACTCTGGTCCACGTGTCCTCACTTTGCAGTGAGAGGTGAAAAGGTCTATCAAAACACCTCTGATGGGACAGGAAAAATACTGGAGAAGGCTTTGCTGTGGTTTTTGTTCCCTCCTTGGTGTGGGGGCACCACCGGTCTCGGAAGAACAGCTGCATTTACCTGACTGCAACACAAAACCTGGGAGCAGAAACAAGTCCTGGGAGGAGCAGAAGCTTTGGCACAGCCCCTCTGGGGTGGTGGAAGTCCCACCTGGCCATGCAGTGGTCCTGATCCTGCTTCCACCCCAACAGGGAGGTCTCCAGGAGTCTCTCTGCTCAGTGTGAACATATTATTCCGCATTTTATTTCCACCCAAAGCCAGCCAGCAACCAAGCTTACCTTCCACAGATCCAACTGCAGCTTCCCTTTCAGATATGTGGAGTCCATCATACTTCTGGAATTAAAAAGCCAGTTTTCAATACATTTATCTTAATAAATGGAAAAACTCACCGAAAATATTCACTGGAAGTGGCGCTGTCATCAGGTTTATTTGCAGGAGGTAGAAGTTGGCTTCACTTGAGTGTGTTTTGGTGTTTGATGAAATGAGTTGCGTTGCCCCTGCACATCCCAGCGTCCTTCAGCGCCGAGGGTGGCATTGTCTCCAGAGGGGATTGTGGTACCAGACAGTCGTTCAGAGAAGAGATACATGCAGGAGATAGACATGCATGGAGAGATACACACAAGACCCTGTCGTGGCTCTCTTGGCCTCCAAAATACTCGGTGGAGCGTGAAATACCCTCGACAAGAAATACAAATGGGAAGCCCAAGCAGCCCTGGCTGATGTTCCAACGAGGGAGGTGCAGCCTGGGCAGATCCCACTGTGCATAAACTCCTTCTCCTGGTTTTTATGGGGAAAACGGGCCCTAAGCAGGGGATTGTGACACGGGTACCTTGTGCCTGATGTGTCACTCCTGTCACCTGGCAAGGGGTGAGCAGGGGGTGGTGGCACAGACTGCCCCGGGAGCCTCCACCGCTGCTCCCTGCACCCTTCTCCAGAGTGGCTTTTGGGATGAGGTGAAGAAAAAGATAACAAATCCGAGGAAATGCAACTTTATCCGTTATGCTTAGGCACGTAGCTCGTGCAGAGAGGAACCATTAGGCTATACGGCCACCTCCTGGAGGACACCGGTATGTGCTGGCTGCCCACGGTGTCTGTCCGTGTGCGAGTGGGCGAGGAGAGCCCCCCAAAACCTTCAGACACCCGGTTGTCCCTCCCTGTGACGAGGGCATCGGTGTGACTGAGCAATGGGGATGGGTTTCTGCCTCTCTCCCAACGCACTGCAATGAGCGTCGAGCATTTGGGAGCGAAACCTTCAAAAATACCTTAGTCTGAGAAAATGCAAAGGCATCACTTTTCTGCGTAGGAAATATAGCTGTCATGTGTTTTTGTTTAACAAGGCCCGAGGAAGTCACTAACATTTATTTGAGCTGCTTCGTGGAGCTTTTTAGTGCTCTTCACGTTTCCTGCTGAGACGGAAAAGCGGCCAGATGGGTTTGGGGAGTTTCCTTTTGGCAAAGCCTCGTGGGTGCTGGTGTGTGCCCCCTCTGGTGCATGGACCCAAGGGAGGGGTCCCCTTTGCCCCCTCCACAGCCTCCTGCCTCCCTGATGGGCTCCTTCCCGCAGCCCAGTATCACCTGTATGAGGAGAGCAGGTGTCACTGGCCAGGGTCACCACCAGCAGCTTTGGCTGCTCACCGTGTTTCTTCATCCAGGACTGATTTTTCCTTTGATTTCCATTTGAAGCTAAGGAATAACCAGGCTCTGGTTTGTGTAAGCCTCTCACCTTGCAGCTTTCTGGACTGCGTAGGTAGTTGGAATGGGGAGCTGGATGTCTGTGGCTTAACCAGCATCATCTCCTCACGTCTGCTTTAGAATTACAGAACTATTAAGGTTGGAAAAGACCTCTCAGATCATCGAGTCCAACCATGAGAGTTCCTTTAGTGCCTTTCCCCAAAGCAACAGGACTTACCCTTACAAGGATCACTCAGGGCTGTGTTTTAAGGCCACTCTGTACACGGGTTTGGTATAACTTGAGTTGCTAGTGATCTCTGCAGTCATCACGCAGCTCATTTGGCAGCAGAGGCTGTTGAAAGCAATCATCCTTTGTGTCCTCTCAGAGCCCAGAGCACAGCAGCTTTGGGGCTGGAAGGAGCAGACCTGCACCAGCAGCAGCAACACCACAGCTGGTTTTGGTCTGTAACACTCACCAGCAGTCGGTTGATGCCTCTTTGCTTGTTGTCAGTGCTCATGTTGCTTTCTCTTTTTGGTTTTTTTTCAGATATTCTACAGAGTGGTAGCAGATATTGAACCAGGAGAGGAGCTCTTACTGTTCATGAAGAGTGAAGATTATTCACATGAGACAATGGCTCCAGACATCCACGGTTAGCCTCTTCTTACTGTTTCATCTAATAGAAAGTATTGCTGAAACTAAGCCAAAATTCAGGATATTTCTCCTCTGTTAGAATCCTTGTGAAATCTGGGATGGCCTTACTGCAGCCAGGGAGGAGAGCTGGACCATGGTTAAACTTTTCCATCTTCTGCCCTTCTGTTTCTGATTGCAACTTGACTGTTTTCTGGGTATTGCAAAAGAAGAACAGGAGTTCATGTCCTTATCTCAAGGCTGTGCTGCTCCTGC
The DNA here is from genome assembly GCA_013396735.1 of Grallaria varia. Lineage (NCBI taxonomy): Eukaryota > Metazoa > Chordata > Aves > Passeriformes > Formicariidae > Grallaria > Grallaria varia. Next base: position 12,054 of record VWZG01003989.1, read on the forward strand.
CAGACATGTATGGACCCTGAGTGTGGGTTATTTTTTGTCACTTAGCCAAACAACTGCTACCTTGAAAAGAGACAACCAGAGCATCACGGAATGGTCTGAGTTGGAGGGGGCCCACAGGGATCATCGGATCCCACTCTTAAAATCTAAGACTGTTAATGTTGCTGTCACTTGTGAGGACGTTTCAGCCACTATTCCTCCCTGTGCTTGTCTGTTACTCATCCCACACAGAGATTCTGGGTCTGAAACTCTGGGGTTGTTGCTCAGATTTGTCCCCCACCTCCACAAGCTCTTTTTGCTGTGCTCCCTGTCGAGCCATGGGTTGCACAGCCACAGTGGGAACTGGGTGTAGGATGTCTCCTTGGTGCCCAGGAGGTTGCAGTTTATGCCAGCAGGGACATTATACAAATTCTCAGGGATTCAAGGACAGTACACGGGGTTTTTCCCAGGGCAGGAAGTATCAAGGTCTGCACTTTCTTCCCTGTCTGTACAATTAAAGCAGTATCTTTTGTTCTCTTAAGAAAAAAATGGGGATTATTCATTTATTCATTCCCATTTGGGGTTCTGTTTGCTTTTCTTCTCCCAGTGGTAATTTCTTTAGTTCTCGCTAAAGATGTGTCCCTTTTCAGCATGATGTTTTCCCTGCCTAGTCCCTATGGCCAAGTAGCTGTTGTATAAATGACACCAGAGGAAATCTCTGCAGTCACACGCAGGAATACGTCCCACAGGGCTAATTGAACAGCAGACTGAGCCAAAGTGTTGCTCGTGGACAGCCAAGAGCAGAACCCTCTGACGCTTTCTCTGGATCAGCTCAGCTGTCAAGTAGCAACCAAGTACATCCATTGGGGATTTCAGCCAGATTCCTCAGTGCCTTTCTGACTCAGAGCCTCTGGGCATTTCTATCTGGAACCAGACCAGGGTGTCTGGCTCCTCATGTGGACCAACAGTGGAAAATACGGCAGAAAAAAATCATGGGATGCTCTTTTCCATGTTTGTTTTTTTTTTTTTGGGGGGGGTGGTGTTTCTTCAGCCAATCTATTCTTTTGTGGTAATTACTAATTATTGGAATGAAATATTCACTCCAGAGTAATACTAGTGATCTTCTACACTCGTTTTCAGTAAGAAACACGTTGTGACTGATTTATGGAATTTAAAGCAAGGACCTCAACTTCATGGTCTCTGCCTTACTCTGAACAGGGTTGGGTGCTGAAGAAAAAAAATGAAGAGCCTTTTAAAAACTCTACACCCATTTGGCTATTTGAGATGGTGCTGTTTGTGTCTAAGTCAGTCTCTTTCATTCAGAAATGCAGAGACTGGCAGCCTCCACTGTATCCACCTGCATAATTCCGTTTAGGATGGGATATAAAAACACTGACTTTTGTCCTGAACCAGGGACTAGGTTAGGGATCCCTGTGGAATGTGACCCAGGCAGTTAACATGCAGCATTGTGCTGTCATATGTTGTGGAATTCAAGCCACTATGATAAAACATTCTTAGGAATCCTTCTTTTGAGGTTCTTCCCTTTTTCACTGAGCAGCCCTTCATTTAGGTGCACCATCATCCAGCTCCTGATGGGAGGGGGATTAAAAATGCCTGAAAACTGACATGGTCTCCCTGTGCCCGACCCCTTTGTCTTCCAGAGGAGCGCCAGTACCGCTGCGAGGACTGCGACCAGCTCTTCGAGTCCAAGGCTGAGCTCGTAGACCACCAGAAGTTCCCCTGCAGCACCCCTCACTCTGCCTTCTCCATGGTGGAGGAGGACTTCCAGAAGAAGCTCGAGAATGAGAATGACCTTCAGGATGTGCATGAAATCCAGGAGTGTAAAGAGTGTGACCAAGTCTTCCCGGACTTACAAAGGTAGGAGTAGATGCTTAAAATGTAGGTGAAAATTCTTTAATGGCTTCGTCAGAGGCAGGGCATCAGAACCTGATATGTTTATTTTCTATAAATACCAAAGGTGAAGATAAAACAAGATATCTATGGCAGTTGGTTCTTTATGGTATGAAAAGCAAGAGAGTCTCAATAAAGCAGAAATTTGGGCTGTGTACTAAAAGTCCTTAGTGAGGACCTTAAATTAAGAATTGCATCCTTTTATATAGTCAGATCTGTAGCAGCCATGAATTGGGCTGGTTGCAGTGAAACCTCAGGAGTGGTTATAGTTCAAATCAACCAAGATCTGGGCTCCTTATTTTTATGTAGAAATACTTTGGAACATCTCTGAGTGGTGTTCACTGATGTTACCAATTTCATCCTTGCAAAAAAGCCATTTTAGTTAGAGAAGGGTTCTGTTTGTTAATATATATATATATGCCTATATGTTTGTATTTATTTATAGCCAGACTGTCATAAAACACTGGGGTTCATTGTTTTCTTAATTTATGTGTGTGTTAAAACAGATAGATAAACATGTGCATATGTACTCAAAATACATATAGAATGCAAATAGAAAGTACAACTTTTCTGTGTTGAAGGTCATTTACATATTTCCTATCACTATTGGTTTTGTTATTACTTGAAATACCTTATGGCAATGCTAATTAACAACAAATTTTGCAAATTCCGGAAAGATATTGAGAGTACCTGGGAATTTCTGCAGTACATCCCTCACAGATTCACATCTTGGTGCTCTCTTGACTGGGGGAAGGGTAACCTCAGTGTTTGATGGTACTGCTGAGATGTCTCAATAACAAACTCCTGGGCCAGATCCTCCTCTGTGATGAGACAGTGCATTCAGACCTGGGTCTGAGGGATTGATTTGAAGGGGCTGATGGAGGCAGATGGAGTCAGAAGGATTTCCAGCAGCCTGGGTGAGGCAGGGCTCGCATCCATAACGTTGTGGCATTTGCAGGTTATTTGGTGTTAAAAGTCCTTTTCTCCCTACGAGCCATAGGATGATATCTAACATATGGGAATCATTGAGGAAATGTAAATTTAGCTTAAAATATTAAATATTGAAGAGAAAGGGCAGAAAACAAAGAATGAGTCATCATAAATAGATGGGCAGTACTGTGAGAAAGAGTGAAAAATGAGAGAGAATGCAGTCGTTCTCCCAACTCCTGAATTATTGAAAGGCTCATACACCACAGACAGTTCACAGCAAAAAAGTGCCAAAGTGCTCTATACCCAGATTATATAAAACAAAAGGCCCAAATGAGCCATGCTGGAGGGGTTGAGTAAGTACATGGAGAAATAGCTGAGCAGAGAGATGGAGATTTTGGGTGCAGGAGTGCCCAGTGCTGATGGCAGAGTCAGGGAGCTGGTGCCAGACCCAGGGACAAGAATCTCTCTGGGTCTTATGGCAGATTTCTTTACCAGTGCATGATGGAAAGTCAATTGTTATAAAACTTTAAGGAGGAGAAGTTAGAATGATTTTTTTCCCCTCAAAGGAAAGAGAGAGGTAGAAGTAAGAGCATGAAAGTATTTTCATTGCCTTTGGCTGAGGATGGAGGTTGCTGTTTGAGCTGCACAACCCAACGACACTGTAACCCCAGTAGGTTTTGTCACTGATGCAGCAGAGATCAGTGGGAACTTCATGTGAGAACAGGTTGATCCAGTTGGGCATCCTGAGCTAAAACTCCCTGTTTCCAGTGGTTTTTCTGTGGAGCTGCTCTTGCATTATGTAGTGATCTTTCCTCAAGCAGTAGTGTGAGTTATGACTCTGCTTGTGACCAAGAAATACGGGTGTTTAGAAATACAAGTTTACTACAAATGAGTAATAAAAATCCAGAGACAAAAATTAATTCAAAGAAGTGCAACAGCAATTAGGTGGACATTGAATATCCTACTTATAGGCTGAATAAACCACTAAGAAATGAATGACTAAACAAGTACACAGTTGAACACAGTTAACAATAATCATCAAGAATGCCTTCAGTTGTAACGGGCCATTTCTAGAGGCTTCTTAAACTCCTCCTGTCCTACGCCAGAGGAGTATTCCTCATCTATTCCTGCTGTAAGAGGAATTGACTCCCATCAAAGGAGTGGATTTATGGCAGGTGTTGGGATCCAAGGTGTGTTTACGGGGAAAGTCATAAGGCAGAAATAATTCAGACCGCAAGGAAGAATTACCAGAGTGAAATCCTGAGAGGTGTATGAAATAATCTCCTTGGGGGGAGATGGCAGCAGCATCTCCTGGAGCATTTGCAAGTGGCCTGACAAAACATGAGAGAGTGTGTTATTCTGATAGGGAGGAGGAGGTTCTGCCTCCTGGCTGGGGTGAGCCTGGTATTCAAAAACTGGTTTCTGTCAGCATTGGGCCTTTGGGGCTATTTAAAATTTTTTTTTTTTGCTGTAACTAAGTCCTCTGCTCTCTCCTCTTCCTCTAAACCACTGCTAAACCCACGTGTGTGACCTTGCTGAGCCCTGCTCCTGTTTCCACAGCCTGGAGAAGCACATGCTGTCGCACAGCGAGGAGAGGGAGTACAAGTGTGACCAGTGCCCCAAAGCCTTTAACTGGAAGTCCAACTTGATACGTCACCAAATGTCTCACGACAGCGGGAAGCACTATGAGTGTGAGAACTGTGCCAAGGTACAGTGAATTTGTGGGCTGCCTGGCCCTTCTTGTGCTCCTGGATGCGTGGAATTTGGGATATCCAGGGCTGGGAGGCAGGAGGGTGTAGGGTTTCTGCCATGCTCCAGATGGTTTTTCAAGGGTTTACATTTCTACATTGTAAATAAGTTATTTTTCTACCTGTTTTGATTTGGAAATGGTTGTGGAGTCGGAAATGAGAGCCGATGCAGGATGCTGAGCACCCTCAGGCTCAGGGCTTGGCCCCCTGAGAGGTTTGGTGGGGTGGAAGAAAGTCACTGAGAGGCACTGAGGGGCAAGAAACCCCAGGGGAATGGAGGGTGGGGAGTTCCCCAGCTGTTGGGACCAGAAACTTCAGGACACTGCTGCAATAGAGGTCAAAATAAGAAATAACAATGGGCCCCAGCAGAGCTGAGCACAGCTCTCATCTCCAGAGCATCTCCCATCACTTCCCTGCACTGGCTTTCCTGTGTGGCTTATTTGTGCAGGCTGTGGTGCTCTGCATTGGTTTTTATCAGATTCCCAAAGCTTGGGCCTTCTGCATGAGAACCTGCTTGGTTTTAGATAGATTTGCTGCAATAATGGGAATTTTATATTGACGTAACTCTTGCAAGTAACCAAGCCCTGGTTTCTAGGACTGTGTCGTGTACAGGATTTCCTGCTGTCACACACTCAGATGTTGATCTAAAGTATTTCTATTGCAGTACTGCTTGGAGGTTTCAAGCAGCCACATTTTGACTCATTTTCCACAAGGTCCCTGACCTCAAATGTGCAATTTCTGATGGCAGGGTCAAATGCATCTGCTGCAAAGGGGTTAACAGATCCAACCAATACTTGGCTGATCCCGGGAAACTGAAGCCCCATCCTGCAGGCACAGCTTCCACTGGTGCCCGTTAGTGAGGTTTTTAATCTTAAATGCTCTCAAAAAATAGCTCCGGGGTTTGAATTTGACAATGCTCTTGCAATAACTGGCTTCTTCTGCAGTCAAGTTTCTTGGTTAATCAGTACTCATTTCCTAGCAGGTTTTCACGGACCCCAGCAACCTTCAGAGGCACATTCGTTCCCAGCATGTTGGGGCTCGTGCTCACGCTTGTCCAGAGTGTGGCAAAACCTTTGCCACTTCTTCGGGCCTCAAACAGCACAAACACATCCACAGCAGTGTCAAACCTTTTATATGTAAGTCTTCAACTAAACGTCTTTGATTGCGTGTTGTTGCCTTTGCCGTAACGCCGCGCGAGCTGGAGCAGGAGCAGGAGCAGGAGGTTGTGCTCTGCTCCCTCCGAAGGGCCCACCCGCCTCGCAGGGGCTGTGAGCTACTTGGATGAGTTCTGGGTCATTTGTGGTCCCACGCAAAGAGTTGTTTTTCATGTGGTTTTTCCTTTTTCAGACAGACACTGTATGCTGTGCAAACGTACCTGTTGTCCCTGAGATGTTTTTGCATGCACAGATGCAAAGCGAGGAGTGGGATTTGGGAAGAAGGAGCAGTGCCAGCCCTGGAGGCTGCAGCCCTGTTGCTTTGCACCGTGCTGAGCTGGCTGCTCCCCTTCCTGCTTTAGGAGTTAATTTTGGCCCACAGAGGCTCCCCAGCAGATGCCACGGCTTTTGCTGGAGGTGGAAAACAAACCTCAGAGGCAATGAGTTTGAGTTGGACCAGCTTAGTGCCCTCCTCGAGGCTCCTTTGCATGCCCCTGAGCTGAGCTATTTGAGCTTTGCCAGCAGCTGCTCCAGCAATAAAACTTGCCTCGCATGTGAACCTGACTCTGTACTGGGCTTAAGTCAGACCCTCGATGTCTCCTGTGTTGGGTTTGCTGCTGAGGCAGACCCTGCTTGGTAAAGGTGCAGGATTCTTCCTCTCCCTTTCATTGGGGAAGCACAGGCAGAAAACATTGACAAAAATTGTTGTTGGTACTTCTGCTCCCCACCACAGCCTCTTCAGGCACCTGCTGTGCCTTGAAAGGTACCTTGTGACCACCTCCCCTACTCGTCCCTTAAACCTCTCAATCTTTTGCTGCTCTCACCAATAATTTACCTAAATATTGGCACCACAGCTGGAAAAACCATCAGCCACAAGCTCATATAATTTCTCAAGAGAAGGAGTTTTGTCTTAACTAATATGTACCCTGCCTTTGGGTTAATAGTACTTTTGTTTTGTATTCCTTCAGTGAGAAAATGCATAAATAGATCCACTGTTAAATATCACTAATAATTTTTAAAGCTGATTGCAGGTCAAGTTATTACACTTTATTAGAAAACAGTAACTTTTGGTTAGGTGGGGAGTCTTCAGATAGTGTCTATTGCAACGTCTTACATAAAAGTCTCTCAGTGGCACCTCTCATACATGAAATAATCTCTCAAATGCCCTTTGTTACTATTTATTCTGATAAATCAAAACAGCGACTGGTATTCTTCACATGTACCGTGTGAGGGATGAAACCCCACCGAGCAACCTACCAACAACAGCCAAACGAAAGGGTTTGGGGGCCACGTGTTTGGTCGGCTTTGCTGAGCCATGAGAGGGAGGTAGGGTCACCTAAAGCACGTATCTGTTTTCCACCAGAAGGCCACACACCATGATTTACTTGCACCAGTCTGTTTATGGCAACTGTCTCTTATTACAGTGCACCGCCCAAGCTTGAGTGAAAACTCACCAACACTAAGGTAATTACTCACTGCCTTCCCAAAATCTCCAGCCTCCCCAAATAGAAACCACATGCCATAATAGACCGAACATATTCCAAATAGGACTTAGAGTAATTTTTTTTAATAAGCAGAAAATACGTGAACTCAACTGCTGGCTAATTTGGGGTCCGGAGACAATGGAGGTACAGAGCACACGTAGGCATGAGGTTAATTTTTGCAGTTTGGGATCCACCTTGGGAGTCTGTGTTAAACCTGGGGTCTGTAGAGTGATAAAAGCCACAAGGAGGGAAGTTTCCCTTACAAGTCAGTTGCTTGAAAATACGACACTGAGACTTAAAAGGTGTAATAAGGTGTAACAGGAGAAATCAAACCCAGCTTCTGTTGCTTTGATACATGGAAGCAATTAAAGTTGATAACCGTCCTCCATCAACCGAAGTTTAAGTCATGTGATAAAAACGAGGTAGATCTTAGAACACAGGCTGAGGACTCCTGGCTCCTGGGAATATCCGTGGAGGTGGCACAGCCAATTTAGAGAGTCCCCTCCAAAATCCAAGGGGCATGGGGTGTGGCTGTCACTGATGCTGTGATCACCCAGGCTTCAGGTGACAGTCCCTACGAGTAAAACTCTTACTCCAGGGAGTAAGGGCTTCAACCTGGGCCCAGAATTCCTCTGCCAGCCTTTAGAGATTAAGCAGATTGCCTTTGAAAAGCAAGAGGCACCTCGAGCAAGCAGCACCTCATTAAATAGTTTCGAATAACTTCAGTGCTCAGAAAGGTAAAATCCTCGGTACAGCTGTTAATTCTTTGATTGAGATTGTAATAATGAATGTTTACATATTTTAATGAAGTTGCCATTATTGGTTGAATTTAGTTTTGAAACTGTGATAAAATACATTCAGGCAAATGATTAATTTGCAGCTCCCTTAAAGTCTGTAAGGATATCTCTCAACTCTTAAGTGCATATTTTTGCTTTTCTCCAGTTTTTCTTGAGTCTGTTGTCTTTGGATTAATAATGTACCACTTTTCTTTAAGAGAGAACTTCTCAGACTTTAGGAAGGCTAAATCTGTGCCAGTACTCCCCTTTTCACCCCCTTGCCACTCCAATCTACCTAAGCAAAGCCTTGTCTTTAATAAAGCCATGTCAATAGGAAGCAGGCCTTCAACACAACAGGGTAGAGGATCAAAATTTCATAAAACATGATTTCTGTTTAATTCTACATTAGCCTAGCCTTGGAAATGCATGCATTTGAGTTTTGTGTTTTTTTTTTTTTTAAATATATATGGTCTTTTCTACTTTATACAGGGAGAGGAGTTGATCATATTGATGATGAGGCTTATGCAAAATTATGGATACGACACTCATATCACCATTTTGGTCAGCTGAATTTTGGGTTCAGTGGTCAATGTGATGGGAACAGGGGGAGCCTACTGTGTAAAACTTCGGCAGGGTAGGAAAGGGGTCTGATTCTGTACCCTGAAATTTGGAGGTGGGAGCAGAAATCTTATGCCTGCGATTCATCTAAAAATAGGGAAAAATAAGAGAAAAATCAGAGCTTCATACTGCAAGAAATAAACAATAAATAGTTCTATATTAAATAAAAAATATATCTATGTTAAATAGGCAAACAAAATATTTTTAAAAAGGGACGGGAAATACTTAATTGGGAGGAAAAAAGGCATTTTCAAGGAACTAGAATAATTTCTCCTCATCCTCTATGCCACTCTTTTTTGCTTCTCTTCCGTATTTTTTCTTCCCCATTTCTGATTTTCTCTTTTCTTTCTCGTCTCTCTTTGTGAATGAAGATTTCCAGCAGGGACAGTCACTGACACACAGCAACCAACATTCTTCCTGAATGACTGCGTTGCAAATTTCCTGTGTTTGGGCCCAATTCTGAGCTCTTTACCCCACGGATTGTCCCAGGGATGTCCGTGGGATGTGAGCAGGGGAAAAGGGGTGGCTGGGGCAGGATCGGGCCCTGGAACAATGGGCGCATTGTTGCTGAGATGTGAAGGAGGCTGCTGAAGAGGTAAACAGTTAAGAGATGACAACAAGTGGCGAAGGTTCTCAAGGGCAGGGATTTGGAGGAGCAGGAAGGTTAGCGCGGGCCCCGGTGCGAGTGGAAGTCAGAGGACGTGATTGCAGTTCATGGGAACCAAGAGTGCAGGATGGGATACATTCAATTCAGTTTCCTCTGCGGGCTTAAAATAGAGCCATTGTAAATTATGTCAGACTGTCTCAAATCATGAAAATGATTGTTAAAAAGGCCTCAGAATGCACAATGTGTATTGTTGTGCGGCTTTGATGTGTGAAAGATGAGAGTTTATGATATAACACAAATTAAATAAAAATAAAGCGGCCACATGCTTTTTCCTGGCTGGGGAAAAAAAAAAGGGGGGGTGGGATTACTGCAGAGGGCTAACGCTGCTTGCTGGTAGTTCTGCTGCCTTGTTTTTAATCGAGGCTGGAGCTGATTCTGTTTGAGGAGAGGCAGTGCAGAGGTACAGACAAATTTTAGCATAATGAAGAGCACAAGACTCAAACTTGCCAAATTCTCCCACTCACCCCAAGAATGTCAAAAAGGGGCATAAAAAGGGGGCCCCCTTCTGAACCCCACTTGAACTGCTGCCCAAGGTTGCTCCCCAAGCTTTGTAGCAGACAGAAAATCAGGAATCCTGTCTGGATCAGTGGTATCGTTGACTCTTTGTAGCTCCAGGAGCACTTCCAGCCTCCTGCTGCTGAGTGGTTGCTCCGACGTGCTGAGTGTCACAGGTTAGAGCAGGACCCTGTGACCTCGAGGTGCTCCTGCTCCCCTCTGTGGTCCCAGGCTTGCTCCACAGGTTGCTTTTGTGAGGCTGAAGCTATTCTCATCCCAGGGGAGTTTGAAAGGAAATCCATCGGGCTCTTACTGAGGACCAGACGTGCAAATAAATACCAATTCATTCTTAAATGGAATTGTTTTTGAAATACAGTGTATTTTGTCATGTGCAATGGGAAATAAGCAATATTAAGACTAGTAAAGTTTATTAAAATGTGGAATTTAGAGTTACAGCATCGCAGGCACCTGTAAGGACTGTGGATTAGAGAAATAGAAATGCTTTGGACATATGAGACTACTAGAGTGAAGTTACTCAGGGTCTGGCCTAGACATCCATGAGATTAAATTTTTAATTGTAACTGGAAAAATATGTTGTTTGTTAACACGGTTGTACATGGAAATACCTGGTTGTCTCCTCCTTCACCTCTTTCCTATCCTCGTGGTCTAGCAGACTGAAAGCTCCGTGAGGCAGCTCCATCTCTCTCTGGTCCTGCAAATATTTATTTTAATGACTAATTTCCACATGGGAATAGTGCCACGAATGGATGTCACTTGAAGACACCTGTGCTCGCCCACGGGAGCGCTGTGGGTTCACACGGGGTCACGGCACCGTGGCTCTCGGTGGGGCTCTGGGGCCGATGCGACGCGGAGCGACGGTACCGACTGTGCAACGCTGTGCAATGCAAACAGCAAACAAGGAGAGTGTGTCTCTTAGTGATCCCACACCTTTTTCTGGGTTGTTGGAGCGGGTTTTGATGCTGCCCTGAGACATTTGTCTGCCTCGCTTTGGAGACTACAATAGCTTTTGTACATTTGTGTGCCCAGACTTCTCCCTGCGGCTTCCTCATTGACTCTTGGCGGGTAAAACAATGGTGTTATTTGCACAATTTTGGGGGTGGGGGCAATTACCATAAAGCCTGAGATGTGTTGTTGTTGTTGTTTACATACAGGTGAGGTCTGCCATAAATCCTATACTCAGTTTTCAAACCTTTGTCGTCATAAGCGCATGCATGCTGATTGCAGAACCCAAATCAAGTGCAAAGACTGTGGACAAATGTTCAGCACTACGTCTTCCTTAAATAAACACAGGAGATTTTGTGAGGGCAAGAACCATTTTGCAGCAGGAGGATTTTTTGGCCAAGGCATTTCTCTTCCTGGAACCCCAGCTATGGATAAAACGTCCATGGTTAATATGAATCATGCAAATCCGGGCCTTGCTGACTATTTTGGAGCCAATAGGCATCCTGCTGGTCTTACCTTTCCAACAGCTCCTGGATTTTCTTTTAGCTTCCCCGGTCTGTTTCCTTCAGGCTTGTACCACAGGCCACCTTTGCTACCTACTAGTTCTCCTGTTAAAGGACTTCCGAGCGCAGATCAGACAAACAAAAGCCAAAGTCCCCTCCTGACCAATCCTCAGATACTACCAGCCACCCAGGATATTTTGAAGGCACTAAATAAACAACCATCAGTAGGGGAGAATAAGCCAGTGGAGCTTCAACCAGAAGGGTCCTCTGAAGAGAGGCCGCATGAGAAACTCAGTGACCAGTCAGAGAGTAGTGACCTTGACCTTGACGATGTCAGTACCCCCAGTGGCAGTGACCTGGAAACCACCTCGGGCTCTGATCTGGAAAGTGACATTGAAAGTGAGAAAGAGAAATTTAAAGAAAATGGTAAAATGTTCAAAGACAAAGTAAGCTCTCTGCAGAGCCTGGCGTCAATAAATAATAAGAAAGACCACAGCAATCATTCCATTTTCTCACCATCCTTAGAGGAGCAGACTGCGGTGTCAGGAGCGGTGAATGATTCTATAAAGGCTATTGCTTCTATTGCTGAAAAGTACTTTGGTTCAACAGGACTTGTGGGGCTGCAAGACAAAAAAGTCGGAGCCTTACCTTACCCTTCCATGTTTCCCCTCCCGTTTTTTCCAGCATTCTCTCAATCAATGTATCCATTTCCTGATAGAGACTTGAGACCGTTTCCCTTGAAAGCGGAGCCCCAATCACCCAGTGAAATAAAGAAGATCCCAAAGGGAAGCTCTGAGTCTCCCTTTGACCTCACCATAAAGCGTAAGGAGGAGAAGCCACTCACTCCCATACCCTCCAAGGCAGCAGCCCCCTGTGCAGCCAGCCAGGACCAGCCGCTGGACCTCAGCATGGGCAGCCGCAGTCGAGCCAGCAGCACCAAACAAGCCGAGCCCCGGAAAAACCACGTCTTTGGAGAGAAGAAGGGAGGAGACCTCGAGCAAAGGAAGGCTTCGGAGTCCTCTTTGCAGCACGCCAGGCCCACCCCGTTCTTTATGGATCCCATTTACAGGTAACGGGCTGTCTGCTGCCTTTCAGCATCCTTTGGGACAGGCAGCCCCGGTCCCCTCCCGGTGTCCCTGGAGGCACCATCCCACTGCCGAGGCGTGGGGGGCCCAGACTGCATCTTGACCTGCACATCCCACCTCACTTCCCAGCTACTCCCACCCAGCGCCAGGGCTGGTGATGCTGCAATTAGCAAGTCTTCATGACTGCCTTGGTTGCCACGAGTTTAACCTGCATAGCTTGACATGCAGAAGTTGAATATATTCTCTTCCCCATAAACGAATTGGCATCAGTATTAAATGCTTATATTTTTGCTGTCTAGTTGACATCTCTGGTTTGCCTGAAATTCCCTTTCTTCCAAAATGCTGCCCACTCTGGCTTCCCCTGGGTTTTACAGTGGATCTCCCCTGGGTGCCTGTTGTACCCCACCTTGCCAGTTCCTCTTGAATTCAGTAGGAATATCTCATAAGTACAGCACTGGTCCTAAGATGTGTTAAAAACATGGAAATTGAGGGTGATTTCTGCCCTTTTTTACCATTATTTGAGGAGTGGGTCGATTTCTTCAGGCATTTCATTAACAAGATTGATGTGTATAAAGCCTCACCAGTGAGCTGCTCTAAGTATAGAATCATGACAGAATGGTTTGGGTTGGAAGGGACCTTAAAGATCATCTTGTTCCAACCCCTTGCCATGGGCAAGGACACCTGCCACTAGACCAGATTGCTCAGAGCCTCATCCATGATCTACCTGGTGAAATTGGTGGGAAGCTCGTTGTTGGCTTTGACCGGTGTGCAAAGAGACACTGTCAGTGAGCTGAGGTTTTAAAAACCAGTGGTAAAATCAGACCTCCTGGTGTTTCCCAGCAGGGCCGAGATGGATCTCACTGGGATCTGAATTTCACCTGCATCCTGTCTACGTCAGCCCCCTTGCCCTTTCTGCTCATATATCTGAAACCAGCCAAAATAATGCATCTAAACTAGTTTAGAGAAACATTAGCCATAAAAGTATTTGTCTGTAATATAAATGACTGATTTTACAGCCTATTGTTAAAAAAGAAGGTTATTGCCATGTAAATTATGTTAATTTATTACTTTATCTGAGAAAGGAATGCTGTGGGCAAAGTTTTTGGGGAATGCTGGTGCATAAGACTACAAGCCTGCATTACAGAGAAACAGGATATGATGCTATTTACTGAGATGGTTTTATTCATGCCAGATTGATATCTGTATTAGGCTATAGGTTTTCTTTGCATCATATTCATTTAAAATGCCTGAAGCAGCGGAAATAATGATCTGTGTTTTATGGCCCTGCATTACAAACTAATTAAATTGCAATACAAACTCCCCTGCCCATGGCAGGGGGGTTGGAACGAGATGATCCTTAAGGTCCCTTCTGACTCAAACCGCTCTCTGAGTCTACATTTCCATGTTTTTAATGAAATCTATATAAATTCTGGCAGCGTAGCACAAGGCCAATTGTTACTGAGCCTTCCTTTGCCACAAGTCACATCTGCATATGGACCAACAGGGTCTGGCCCTGGAATCATACACATCAATAAGAGAAAATCAAAACCCCTGAATTCCCACGCTCTTTCTGAATTACCCACGCTGTGGTTTGCTGCCTGAATGCCCACACGAGTGGATCACAGTCTTTGCTTCTGGCACCTCAGGTTCAGTGTGTTCCTACAAGCCCCCCTTTCTCCCTCATGCACTAGGAAGGGTCCCAGGGTGGTGACTGTGGTGTCCTTCATAGGCAGGCAAGAGGGGACCATTGCTCAAGGCTCTGTTGCCTTGAATTCCTCTGAGCTGAGAACACACTCTGTTGCCTTATTTCTTTATAAAAGTGCTTGGCAGTTAATCACTGGTTCCTGTTGGAATTACTACCAATCTTTTGAAATGGATTATTCCTGCATGTATAGGATTATTCACTATATAAATGGTATCATCTCCCTTTACTGAAAACTCACGATCCCCACCCCAGTAATGAGATGTACACGGGAACTGAGACTTGACTGTCCTCCCTTATCTTGTACCATTATCTCTGAGAAAAAGGTTACTTAATGTATAATTGTCTGTTTTAAACCTGAGTAGCTGTATTATTATTATTATTATTATTATTATTATTATTATTATTATTATTATTATTATCAGAGTCTGATTCATCACAAGCAAATTTAATTTTAACATTTACAGAGTAGAAAAAAGAAAGTTAACTGACCCATTGGAAGCTTTAAAAGAGAAATACTTGAGACCTTCCCCGGGATTCCTGTTTCATCCACAAGTAAGTATTTTGGGAATTCTGGTGTTGCAAACAAGCCTGTTGATGCTTCAAAGCAGGTGCAGAGAAGTGAATGCAGTCTTAGTAATTTTTGGATTTCCTAAAACACACAGTTTTTGCTGGACCATTGTGGTGGAAAAGCACAAGCATTGTTCTGAGCTTCTTGATGTTTTGCAGATGAAACAACATGTTTTGATTATAGAGGAAGCCAGATTCGAACTCCGTGTATCTTTCAGTACCACGTTCCTCCAAAACCATAGCATAGCTACCAACCCTTGCAGCTTCTCGTGTCTTCTTCAGCACTCCTGTGCTCTGGGCGAGTGGGGTCAGTATTGACCGTGAGGACTCAGTGTAGATTCCAAGTAGGGCCAGCAAAGCTGAGCATCCCAGTTGTCAAGGGATTTTCTTGTATTTAAGGGCTCTCATAGAAGAGATAAAAGTTTCCACCCAATGTTTTGAAGTCTCGTGATGCAAACGCTCTGTCTTTTTTAGGCAGCTGTTGTGGGCTGTAGCATGTGTGGTGGCTGGGTAGGGTCCCTGCTCCTCCACACCTGAAGATCTGCTGTGTGAGGGCTGTTCTCATGTTCATGGGCCACAATCCTGGATAACATGTTGGAGGGTGTCCCTAAAATGGTGTAACAACTGCAATGTGTATGTAGCATAGGAGGAGGATCTGTATGCAAACTGCATTGCTTTTCTCCACCAGCACCACAACCTCATTTTGTCTTCCTCATCCTTGCTCAGGGAGATTTTGCTAAAACTTCGGGTTAAATCTCATACATGAAATAAAATGCTCTCTTGGTATTTGCAGATTTGAACCCCTTGCTGACTGTGGGCTCTGTCGTTTTAGTAATGACACCCTGTACACATCTTGTGCTTTAAGCACACAGCCATGAGCTTCTCTCGCTGGTTCAGCTTCCTCTGAATTCAGGGCCAAACCACCCCAACAATCTGCCACCACTTGCTTTCTTTTTGTCAGTGAAGTCCTAAGTTGTTGTGTTGAATGTATGTTGAAATATGGGACTTCTGGAGAACTGGGAAGAGCAGCTGATGGCATATATGGTTGCAGATGCACAACCATAATGGTATTGCGTGGGTGGAGAGTGCAGGAAAACACCCCGTCCCAATTTCAATGTCTGAGGGAAGTGTCAGATCTAAGCATTAAAATATTTAGTAGTATTTATGTGCTATAAGTATTTATGGCATTATATAAGTATTTATAAGCATTAAATAAGTATTTAAGATGTATTAAAATTACTGAGAATTTATGTGCAAGGTTTAATAGCAGCTCAGCACCTCCTCCTGAGTTACTTTAAATGAGGTAAATTTGCCCAAGTGGGAAAAACAAATGAAAATTCCCATTTCATAGTACCTTGGACTAATGGACAAACAGGAGCTCAGTCCTCTTCGTATCCTTGGTGTAAAACCAGCCTGGTTCCTCTCTGTCAAGTGAGTTATTCAGTTAGAGCAGCTAAGGGGCTGTAAATTTATAGTAAATTATTTAAATGAGGGCTTTTAAGGTCCTATATAGATGGAAAAAATCCGGTATTATTTTGCTTAGTGCTCTTTAGGTGTTCAGAAGGTATAACTTGGGGTGGATCGGTGCAGTTGGACTCGGGGGGCTCTGAAGGTGTCACAGGGGTAGTTGGGGTCGCCAGTGGGTGGGAAAGGGACTCTTGGGGGGAAATTCCCTGTTAGGAGTTTGGCTGTGGTGGGCAGGGGAGGAGTGGGATACTCTTCTGTGGCGTGTTGTCCTCTGAGTTCCTTGGGGACCTGGGAGTCGGACGATGATGCCATAGGAGTGCGGGTGACATGGGGACATTGGGCATATTCCCATTAATGGGCAGGATGTCGGGATTTCACCCTCCCTGTTTCTTCACAGAGAGATGGTTAAATAGTGTTGTCCTGGGTTTCTGTAGCTGAAATTTAGTTAGTGGGGTGGGGTGGGGTGGCTACAGAGGTGGCTTCTGTTAGACAAGTCATGGGTCAACCCGTTACACTCTTGGTGCCTTGGGCAGGTCCCAGTGCTGTCCCCAAGTCCCTCAGTGTGAGGAGGAGGAAGAGGTGTCAGATGCCACCTCCCTGCGGCAGGACCAGCGCAGTGGGGCAGAGCCAGCACAGTGGGGCAGGGCCAGCGCAGTGGGGCAGAGTCAGCACAGTGGGGCAGAGCCAGCACAGTGGGGCAGGGCCAGCGCAGT